>JBAMJV010007097.1:17500-56998 GCA_037951105.1 Echinarachnius parma | reverse complement strand
GACATGGGGGGAGGGGCGTGTTTTGTCAAATCATTAGGGGGTACGTGCCCCATGCCCCCCCCCCCATGCCCCCACCAAACAGTAACATAATTAAACGGACTTAGTAACATTGTTCAAATCCTCAAAATCCAATTGGAATTCTAGCGGTTCCCTCATACCTTGTTGTATTCTTATTAACACAAAAATCATGGGACAGGTTTCGGTTTTTCAAATTTCCCTTTCGTTAAAAAGATATTTACGATTGAAGTGTTCAGATGATAAATTATCCAACGGATCATCGAAACCGTGTAATATATACAAAGTGAGTGCAATGAGTTTATTATAACACTTTGCATTTTTGCTCATTATTCGGCCATATAACGTTCATTTGAATTGAAATTTTCACACAATACCCTGTAGACATATGAGATAACAACAATATACATTGTACCAACCATTTATCACTTTTTGCACATGTCAACAAAGTTACTAGATCCATTTAGTAGCTCTATTACCGTGAGGATCATAGCGCTTTACACTACGACGAATAAAACGAAGCTACACAATTATAGAGTGTGCCCCCTCCCCATATCAATGTAAATTCATGATTGTTTGTTTGTTTGTTTGTTACTTTTGTCATGTTCTATTTATTTGTATTGTATTTCTTTATTTCTATTTGTTTCTTGTGGGGGCGGGGTGTTTATATGGTACTCACTTTAACATGTGCTTTGCAACTTGTTAGTAAACAATTAGCAACTGACATCCAATAGCGACGGAATCAAAGCATTGATATTATGTACCTCCGTTAATCTACTGTTAATCCCCTGTTAATCTCGGAAGTAGACCATTATGTATAACTTCGTTAATCTACAGAGGCGTGAGAGACTAACGGTTAATAAAGTTACCCTCTTTTCGACCCTATTAATACCGTAATCCTGTATTGTATGTATTGTGTGTACAAACACAATGAGCTTTCCATATTTGAATAAGTAAGGCGTTACCTGTAATTTATACTGGTATTTTGCCAAATTATTCGTGATTTTATACGTATGTTGCGGTTCATATTGTTGTTCATAGAAAATGCCACCTTTGGAGAAACATCAATGGACAATATATTAATCCCAATTACACGTATATGTTAGATTAACGTAAATAACTTTAATCCCTGGTAGGCTACTGGTACTGGTATGCCAGCCGAAAATCAAGAATTCAATTTGGGCATTTTTTGTTGTTGCCCAAAACTAGAATTGGGTAGCCCTATAGACAAGGTAAAACATGTACAAATTATTTTAATGTTGGTTGCCCAGTCGGACAAGAACAAATGAACAATTATCCGTTCATGATCTATCGGACTTAATAATAAACAATCGTGTGAGTAAACACAGAAACCAGTTGTCTCACCTGTTGTAAGAAATTCCCACGGTGTATATAGCACTGATATACGCCAATAAAATATATAGGCCTACATGTACGGTGGAACTTGGATGCAGTGAATGTGGAAAAAAAAAAGGCTGGTATGCTCACTAATTTTAGTATTATTGTGTGACATGATAATCGGTTAAGTCTGTTGATATGTTTATCAACTTGATGACCTATAAATTGACAACGTTCCTTGGCCATGTCGGTGATGGTTAGATCAGGACGGAGCAATAATTTCCCACGAAAATGGCCGGGGGACCTTTTTAGCAATCTAGGTAGTTGGCCTAGGCTATGCCTAATACATGGTCAACGGTTCTTGAAATAACATTTGCACTAGATTTAGTCCGACATCAAATTGGTAAGCGTTTTACCCTGTTCTCTGTTGTGCGTCTTCGTGTTCGGACCGCCCACACGGTGGACCGTCCACACGGTGGACCGCCCGGACCTGGTCTAGTACAAGGATGCCCATTGAGATAACAGGTGCCAAGGTCATCATCATTACACGTACATCGGACTGTGTCTGTGGTTTAGTCCTACCAGTGAGAACTTGGTCCCATGTCAATGTCATATCTCCAATACTGGTGATACTGGTCCATAACTTAAAAAATATATATTAAAAGGATCATCTGACTGTTGTTGCACTGTGCATGTTTTGATTATGATAGGTTTACAATGAATTTCAATTTGTCAAAACTGATCTTTACTGCGTTTTTACAAGGAATCTGATAATTTACAGTATGTCTTAGTCCCAAGCGTTATTGATTCGGCGAGGGTTTGGTAAACTTTGGTTCACGTGTGATATAATGGGCATCGTCTATGACTATGGTTAGAAATGTATGATCCAGGTCTGGGTTTACCTTAAAGACACATCCAGCCCTTTTAAAATGTTGTTATCTCGTATCAACATTGCGTCCCTTCCTTTACTAATACTAGTATCTTGTCCCACGCGCTACGTTCGAATCTGCTTCCTAAAATCGAAATCACTTCATTAAAAATCGATGAAAAAAAAATCATATTATCATCATTACTTCTCTTTAAATGCTAACCTACGTCACATGACCTCAATTCTTCATGAAAATTAGTTATTGTATTTGGCAGAATGGACGTCATGGCTATCTTGTATCTATAAATGTAATCAATTCTTTACACATGCAGGAAAATTATGCACAAACCAATTCCTAAGAAAATATTTGCTACAGTTTTGTTTTTGTCTAGAGGAAACAAACTTGGAATATGTCTTTAATGCTAAATCCGGGACTGTGGCTGGCGTGAAACAGCTGATCTGGGGAGCGCTCGTTCATTGGCAGGGGGTCGGGTGAAGGTCACCCATGGGCTTACTGAAAGGGAGGGGGGGGGGGGGGCATGCAAGGTGTGTGTAGCCCCCCCCCCCCCCCCCCCCCACCCACCCACCTCCTCTTTTTCCAGCATTCTCCTCTCTTTTCCTCTTCGTGTCTTCAACAAGTTTCAACTTGCCCGCCGCTCTGATAAGATCCAAGTTCCACCAAGCAAGTCTTTACTACTGTAATCCATTGAAAAGTTGGGGGTATTTTTCGCCCAATGGTGGATGATAACGGCACGTGGTTTATTATTGGGGCTTATTTACTGTATCCAGCCAGATCCATGCCCAGTGCTTAGATAGCTCATTGTAGGTCTATGGTTTGGGGAAGATAGCTCATTCATTCATGCATTGTTGCTCCTGAAGATGACACACGTGACACCGGAGATGAGATGCTCGACCTGCACTGGATACATAGTTGGAATTGGAAATGGAATTGAATAATTTGAATTATTGGATGCAGAATTGAATTCGGTGGTTATTCTGCAAATCTGTGTCAAATTGGTGAAGTGATGCAATATTTCTAAATATTGCAGGACTATCTTTCCAGGCATTCCATCTCGTTATTATATGGACTAGTAGTACTAGTACTAGTTGTAGTCGAACTGACATTTTGACAATTTTTTAAAAATGGTTTTGAAACAGACAAGTGCAAGGTAAACAAGTATAAACGTTTGACAGTATTGTCGAGCCACTAAACAATTTCATTATCAGAAGCCCTGTACTTAAACAGTAATTACTTATCCATAATTGGATGGCCGATCCTCTGTTTCTAAACATTGCAAAACTATCCTGCGTTGTTATAATGGATTAAAAAACTCGATGGTTCAACGCAGGGGCGTCGATCCGTTTTTGATATTGGGGGGGCGAAATTTGAAAAATTTTCCAGAGTGACCACTGAGTGAGCTAAAAGCCCCACATTGGCATGCCCGGAAGTTTTATTATGCGCTTATTGAAAGTGTCTTGATGGCTCGAAGACCTGATTTTGGGGAAGACCTGATTTTGGGGGGCACCCACATTTGGGGGCAATAATGGGAGTCCAGGGGGCGGAGCCCCCGGAAGCTTTTAGATTTCAGAAATTTGCAACTCCTATCATGGGTGTAAAAATTGTATAAAATAGTGAACCTATAGGGCATAGCGAGGAAAAGATTGAGCCTTGCATGAGATGGATCCACGTGATCCTGTATACTATAGAGCCATCGAAATAGTCTAGGGGCATTGGGCTCCCATGAAACTAAGCAAGGGCGTCAACAACTTCTCAAAACTGGAGGGGAGACATTGCGAGGAAGCGAAGCGACCGAGCGGGGGAGGGTGTGGGAGGGGGTGTCCCCCTGCCACAGTAGGGAGCTTTTGTATTTTTGGGCGTGAAATTGTGCAATTTGGTGCACACCTGAGACAGAAATTTCACGTAATATGAAGTATATAAGTATGGAACCAAACATACATAATGACAAAGGGAGGGGGACAATCTTCATCACTTTCAAATGTGGGGGGGGACATGAAAATATTTCAATATGATTTGCGTTCAGCGCATATATGGACCGAATTGACTGAAAGATATATTTCAGATTATTTTATTTTCTGTGACGGTGGGCTATCTATAGATGAGGGTTTAATTAACTTCGTTTGAGGTGTGCGTATGAGAAATTACACTGCCCAACACATGTGAGTTCCCGCAACCAAAATGAAACTTGCAACATGAGAAACTGTATGCGCGCAAAGCGCGCGGCAAAAAGGAGATTTACAGTCCTTTTCAAACTAGAAAACGGCTATTTTGAAGATTAATTATTGATAAATGTGTCTTTTCCCTCTTTGGGAATTATATCACTTGATTTTTTCTTCCTCATTTTCGGAATTATTGGGGGGGGGGGGCGAAATGATATGTTCGCCCCCCCAATATTTTCATTGGGGGGGGGCGACCGCCCCCCCTGCCCCCCCAGGATCGACGCCCCTGGTTCAACGGCTAAACCGTAACATGTGAATGGCATAATGATGCAAACTCTATTCTGTTTTCTCGCGTTCTAGCTCCTATGCTGTACATATATACGGATACAAACAATTATTCACGGTGCGTAAATCGAGGTCAACATGGTCAAGGGTCGTAATCCGTTGACCTTAGATGACCAGACCATGATATAGGACCAAGCTCAAGGAGCTCGTTGAAAAGGACAACCATATGCCTGCAGCCAAGAGAATGATTCAAGTGGTCTTGACCTCGATATACGCACTGCCCTATTAATCAGATGTTTTGTTCTTATTAGTGTCCCATGTTTGTCTTGTATTCTGTATATTTGTTTATTCTATGTAGATTTTGCAACGTAAATTTATAATATTATTTCAATGTGTCAGCCATGGAGGCCAAATTTCATGGACAATACAATATATATCTATATAGACCATATATCTATCTATATCTTATGACTATTCTTCTCTTCATCCAGACATTGAGAGTGCATCACCACACCCCTACTCCCACTACCACCCCTACCCCGGTAGCCCCGGACCAGACCGCCCGACCAGGGCTGGACAAGATGGATAGGATAGACCGCAGTATGAAGGAACTAGCCCAACTATTGGGTCTGCAGGTGAGTGCTCAATTATATCATAATTATCGAGACTAAAATTAATTTACCCTACTGCTTGTGTTCCTGACTGAAATGTTGAAATGGCTTGATCGAACGAGTGAAATCAACGATGTGTACACGTTACCATGGTTAAGATGCGATGCATTGTCATAATTGTGGCTGGGATTCTGAAGCGTGAGGCCTCACGATACTAATGAAGAATTTATTTTATGTTAAAATTATAGTTATTTTTGGTTTCCCAGAATCCCAGGCAGTAGCTCGAGTAATTGACACATTGAAGTAATACCACTAATGCAGTGTTATACGGCAAGCCGATCAGTGCTAGATTTGAAGTCCAATGTAGCGCACTGCATATTTCAGCTGGAAACATCTAAACAAATTGGAAATTGCCTCGACATTTTGGGGCGATTTTTTGCAGTATTGTTGAAATAAACTAGTCCCGATGGATCACGTGACAATTTATTTATAGACATCGCAGATTATTCCTCGTTTTCGTTATAATAATATACGTGAACGCAATCATATTTTATTGAACCCTGATAAATCCAGTCGACTCATTTCTTCCGAAACCAAAATCTCCCTTTTCTTATCTCCGCTTCCCACACGGCACGCCTGGATAAGAACAAGGGGTGCAATACCAGCAACCATCTTACCCCCTACCTACACCCCTACGACCCACTATAGGGGAACAAGTGCTCCTCATTCATGCCCATATAAGGAGCGCAACCTGTTATAAATACACGCGACCGTCGTGGAAACTCGCGTTCCGACGTAAAGGGGGTCTAGAGAGGGGTGGGTTCTGGGGTGGGAGGGGCTCACACTGCACCTAACGTCACAGGCAATACTGAGTGTGTAGAGGCCATATAAATAAGTCGTGTATGACTTATATAAACCCAACACACACACTTAATTCAATTAATTTCTCTGATTCTGTTTTTTTGTTGGGGGGGGGGGGGGGGGTGAGCGAGTGCTCCTAATTATTTACGACTCGAGTCATGCGCAATTCATGAATCTTATCACATTACCCACACGACTGCTAGGTTTCTCGATACCAATCATTGATTTGTTTTGGGGTCCCTCCCCACCCCCTCAATGACAAAATCAGTGTTACTGTACCTGTGAATTCATTGTTTTTGTTACTGCTTATTTCCCTATTAAATACAAATTGTTTTTTCTGTTTAAATTTAAATACATACCGTAAAAGATGGTCGAACCGTTCGAACGTTTATTATGAAAGCTGACATAAATAGTCTTCACTAATATAATTATAATCCTATATGAGTTCTGAATGGGGATTTCATTTCCATTGAACATGGAAATTAAACGTGGTGAAGGCCTTTATATTATGCGATTCGCATAGAGTATGGAAAGAAAATAATGGAAGAAACCGACCAACTCGCAAAGAAAGGTCGAAATTAACGTCATAAACTCGTTTCATTGTGTAGCACTCTTTGTGTACTGTACCAGGGTACACGATCCGTCAATTAGTACAATCTGATTATTATGAACACAGTCACATCTTGCCAATGGACCTCGTCGCTTTGTGTAAAATAAACATGGTGTAACAGAAATTGTTGCATGAAATTGAATTACATCTTATACCATACATAAAATATGTTATGCTGGCGTTGCTATTCAGCGATCGGGCAAATGGAATATATAATGTACATTTATATTATAATTCACGCCGTGCTTTATCATTACTGTGTTCATCTTTCTCAATGTATGGCCCCTTTTCTCTCCGTTGTTTTGTTAAATAATTGATTGTATACCATGCATGGAATGTGAATGGCATCCACGCACAAAGGGCTGCTTAATTATGTAAAATATGTTACAATATATCGCTCTATGTTCGCTTTCATATTATAATTTCTCGCTCTATTCATTCATTATGGTGGTCTTATTTTTGGGTTCTTTTTCGTCTCTCTTTCTCCCTCTCTTGTGCTTTTATGTGCGTTTATTCACTGTGTATTCGTCTCGGCGGGAATGTAAAGTGTTCGTTCAAGTTGTTCGCCGCTTCACGGTGATTAACCGTGTCGACTCCGCTAGTCCGCTGGCTCATTGTAACATGTAACACATCTTGAATGGACTGGTAGTGAAAGGGTTAGGTCCATTGGACGGTGGAATTGTATTACGATCTCGGGGGCGCGAGCTATATAATATGACTAATGCTAATAGGCGCGCTTGGAAGATTGGTGCACAAGAAAACCCGTGCACACGAGCCGAGAGGACCCCTCCGCTGAATACGAATTACTTGAGCGAAATGACATCCCCTCATCCCCACGGCATGGCTTGGGTTAGGCTTGCCCAGATTTCATCTCATCTATCCAAAGAGGGATGGCTGACTGCCTTGCGCGACAATCAGATAAATTATGTGCCTTTTACTCTTACTTCAAATAATGGGCACGAATTCCTTGCCATATGCGACGCTTGTGTATGGTAGTACTGGTAGCAAAGTGGGTATTGCGAATTGTACTGTGTATACTTCTGACATTTCATGCAGTATATCTCGATAGTGTTTAAAGCTAAACTTTATAATTATATTTTCCTTCTGTTTAGTATTTTAGGGGATATAATCCCAGCCTATGCCTTGTCTGTTTCAGAAATAAAATCCCTATGCCTTATTTTTTAACTCAAGAAAACTGCCGTCTAAACTCTAAAGTCGACTCCTTATACCCCACAATAATTGCGTGAATATAGCATTTGGTGTGGAGAGCGCTATTGTCCCTCTAACCGCATGACACCCTACTGATGGTCCGGTATTCACGGGGAACTCACCCGCCACCGCACTGCACCTGCTCCGAGCTCGCTCCACCGAGTGGTTTGGCCTTCAGGGCAGACATTCTCCCAAGCAAACACTCGCAAGCTATACCAATCATGATGTAAATCTGTCATTTTTACAATGATGAGGAAAATGACGTGGTGACAACATTACTCCAGGGACCACCTGCATACTAAGCAGATTGCATGTACATGGCTATTGACCATCTTACATGACCATTACGGCCAAGGATTTACTATCCTGCTATGGCAACTCAGAACTCCGTGTTACGAATACGACCACCTGCTCAAAGTGCTCAAAAAGACAAATTTCTATGTCAATTCGGGGCTATGCTCCACTTTATTATTTGTTTTGCGCTCGGATATAATCTTTGTGATGAGCAGTTAGTTGTGTTATATTTGATATAGATATAAATATAGTTTTCGCTCGTGAAAGATTCTTGCTTGTATATATTTAGAATAATGTGTCTGATGTCAATGACGACGCGGGGGAGGGGGGGGGGGTGCCTTGACAAGTTGACACAAGGCTAACTTAACGATTTAGATAATATTAATTGTTCGATATGTATAATGATAAGTTAATATATTTGGATTTGGTATTGGCGAACATAATTTAAGCTCAACAATAACAATAACAAGAACAGAATCAGCCTGAGAGATACGCTGCCCCGTATCGGAATACCAGCGTAGTGCAGTGGAGGGGTGTCGTACGGGGCTGGGAGCGGGCCGGGCACGCGTTAGCCTATCCAATAGGCGTCTGAGCTTTCTGGCAAGTACTAATCGCGTTTAATATGGAGACGGAAAACCGGTGATCTCGAACCCGATGCGCGGAGCGCGGTTCGGACATCGGTGGTTCCGTCCACATAACGCGATTAGTACTTGCTAGAAAGCCCGACGCATATCGGATAGGCTAGGCACGCGTGACCTTAGTACCCCGTCTACCATCCCCGGCCCTGACTCGTGCCTGTGTGTTCACATACACACACCTTACATTCAGAAGTATACACTAGGCACCCGTTATACTATATCGCACACAATTATTAGTAGCCCATAATTATGCACAGGCAAAGTTGGCCAAAAGTAGCATTTACTTATCATTATACATACACACTATATGTCTTTAACTTTGTCTGTATTTACCCAAATATGCATTACAAACAGCAGTACACACTACACAAACATTTCCATATTATATTGGTAAACTGAATTCGTCAATAAAAAACTCAATATCACTTGATATCCATAAATACCCATGATGTATGCTAACAAGAGTGGCGGTTGATCACAATAAAAGGCCCTTTTTCGTTTATTGTCCAGAACTAGATATATTTGATTCCTTTAGCGAGACAGAAACTGAAAGGACAATATAATATGCCTAGAAGTAGAATGTGTGGGGTGAATAAAAGTAAAACGAAATTTGAATCGATTCATTTGATTTACATCGATTGAAATCAACCCTGTACAATTCTCGTTATAACAAACAGCACTTATAAATATACAGTTACTGCTGATTCAATGACCTGCGGGTGCTAGCCTCATGTATTTGTATATATTGATATGAGTAACTGCGGTATACGTCTTCGGTCTAGTAATACAATTATTACTTTAGTTTACGTTTATTCTCCTTATTAAAATAAATAAATAAATTCATCGAATGTGTGGGGGCGAATGAAATGAAATTAATCAATAGAACTTAGTTGATTTGGAATTTGGATCGATTAAGACACCCTTGTGACAGTTTAACGTCAGATATCTACGTTGCTAATGTCCATTATTTATTCGTTTATCTTTGAACCATATTATATCATCTTTACGACATCCGATCAAACAGCTTTATCCTAGTGTCGTAATGTCAGGTGGTATTTTATTTGTTATATTTATATTCTAACGGTCAACTTCTATTTCGCTTCCGAATTCTAAAGTGCTCTGGTCGCTTTGGACGTAACTATTATTTCCCGTCTTGTAGTATGGCGTTTATTATAAAGGAAGATAAAAGACATCAAGTGGTCGAAAGAAGGTGTAATAAGTATTCGGCATGGGCATGGCCACCCTCCTTGTGCAACTCTTGCTCCCTCCCTCCTCCTCGCCTCTCCCTTTTCCAGCTCCCTCCTCCCCTCCCTCCCTCCCACATCCCCTCTCCTTCTCCCGACTCACCCTCCGACTCCACGTGGTTAAAAAATAATGATACACATACAATATAATAATATAAATATAATAATATGAATAGAATACAAAAATATATCATACAATTTGGCCACAAGCTGCCCTTTAGCGCTAATCACTGCTACCCCCTTCCCCGCCCCCTTTAACCCTTGATGCGCTATTATAGTCAGAGTAAAGAATCTGCCTAAAGCCTCGCCCTGCTAACCAAGTATTGATATGTGAGTCTATTCCTTTATTTGTTGACCGAGATGTCAAGCTACTCCTTGCCTTCTCTGTTCTTCTTCTTGTCTCTGTCGTATTATTCACAGTTTGAGCCCACGCGTGCCTATTGTCTATTGTCTTATCAAGATAAGAGCCGGAGTCGCGAGTGCCTTTGTTTGCCGAGCGGCCGAGCCGTACGTGTTATACCAACTTACTGCTCCGAGAAGGGACATAATTAGGGGCAAACTGAACCCTATTATCCGTGCACCAGATGGTGTCTTAATATATACTTATTCGTATAGCCTATTAGCATTTAGCGTATATCTTTGCTTGCGTTTTAATCTTTGATGTCCCCTTAGTCCTTAATATTGCATTCATTGGTTAAGTATATATTACAGTGCCGGTTGATTTGATCTTCACTAGACAACATTTAAGTCGTCTTGCTACAACTGTAAGGAACGATTAGGGATATGATTCAATCTTCGTTGTATGGATATTCTTTGTCTTTGAAATGTGAATTATGTGAATTGTTATATTTCTATAAACAATGATAAAGCTCAATAGATTGGGCCAATATTATACTAGACTAGATGAAAGGACACAATTAAGTGGATGATGTGGGGATGTCGGTGGGTAATGATACAGACAAGATACTTCTGTTTCATAAGAGCTCCTTGATACACGGTTTTGACTTTGGTCCTAATTATCCACCGTGTTTTGTATTCGATTGTTCAATTTTGTTTGCTCGAATCACTAATTTGCAAGCTTATGATTTGAGACTAAACCGCAATAGTTACTCAAAATATCACGGAGATAAGAGGAAAAGTCCGTCTCTATAAATTGTCCAGCTAGTTCTGTCAGCAATGCATTTATATTGTTAGATCTGACGATCCATTAACCATGATAACCGCAATGGCAATAGATGAAATCGAGACCCGATAATATATGAACAGATATGTGAGATATTCCGAAATGTGAGACTCCGAATTCAGGGCTCGACACTAGCACTTGCCCTATTGCCTGGGGTAAGTTAAAATTGATGTTGGGCAAGCAAAATGTCATATATTGTCTAGTTTGCTTGCCCGATCAGGCAACTAAAAAAATTGTCAATGAACTACGAGAGAAAACATAATGTCTAACGCGTAAATACCGTTTTCAAGTACGTGGGCAAGTAAACTTTCTTTTGGGACAAGTAACAATTTAAACTGTATGATTTGACTTGCCCATATGGGCCAATACAGACAAAAGGGTTAGTGTGGAGGATTGTCTATAAATGTTTATTGTTGTATGTGAATCACATACGTCAATAAATAGATATGGAATCAAGGGATAGAATGAAGACCAATCACCACGACATGAAAGGGTTGATAACGATGGAAGGCTGAATTCAGTAGCAGGGAACTCTCATGGTTTTGTTGCTAATTGACCGACTTGTTTTTGTCAGCGTTATATCTTGACTGTTAGCTCAGACGATTAAAGATTTGAGACTGTGCGGCCATAATAGATGGAATTAAGACCACGCGCCAGCAGCTGCCGACCATGATTGTAGAATCTTTTGTTTTGATATGGAAATGAAAATCTAGACTTTAATTTTCAAGTGACAACAAGTGGAAGCAGATGGATTCAAACGATTTTAAGAAGTCGGAACTGATTTGTTCTTTCTTCTTCCTCCCTTGTTTGTTTGTTTCTTTCTTCGTTTTCTCTTCTCGCTTTCCAAATGGAATTACATACACATCCTGTATGCGATTGATACCGTTGAATTTCCCTTTATAATATAATTATAATAATGTACAGTTATTGCAGGTACGAATACAATGATCGAGACACAGAATGTGCTCTTTGGTGGAATGGAATCTAATTGTAAAGTTTACAATTATGACTCGGGGGAAGAGCAAACGAACGGAGCATGAATCTAATAATGATCCCGTGTCGCGCGCAAGAAACAAGCAAAAGCGAGCCGTTTACAGCATGGACTCCGCCCCCGGGCGGGCGCGAGTCAATATTTGTAATGCCTGTGTATACAACTTAGCGGGAAGAGAGCATGCCTGAATATTTATCATCACCCTTTCTTGTGGGGGAAGGGGGAGGGGGTGGGGTGGGGTGTGGAAAGGCATTGGGTGTACACAAATTTGCGGATATAGACTTTTCTGACTTTTTATCTTTTTTTCTTATTTTTTATTTTATTTTATTTTATTTATTATTATTATTATTATTATTATTATTATTATTATTATTATTTTTATTATTTTTTTTTTTTTTGGGGGGGGGGGGGGGTTGGGGGCATGGCAGAGGGGTCGATTCTTTCGGAAAACACAATGCATGGGGGGGGGGGGGCGCCCCAAAAACGAATCGATGCCGCTGGGGCATGGGGATGATTGTTAGGCAAGACAATGATAGTGACAGGTAAGAAGTGCTACACCTCTGAACAAACAAACTTGCTGACCTTTCGCCTCTTTACTCTACCCCATCCCCTCCCCGCCCCCACCCCCCCCCCCCCTCCCCGCCCCCACTCGTTGTGGACTGGCTTTAGCTACGCATGATTTGTAGTTTTAATTAACACATACTGTATATTGTATGGCGAGAGAAGATGCTCTTTTGGCGCCTTTTCCCGCATCTTCACGAGGCTTTGCAAGAAGAATCATACATGTTCGCGCGCTTTCTAAAAAAAAAATACTCCCGGGTTTAATTATTTTATACCAGCAGGAATCGATATAGCTTTCACTGTGTTTGAATAAACTTGAAGAATTAAATCAGCTTATTATGGACTTGTTTTATGTATTACCCTTTCTCTAAATATACTTGAATTTTATTTAGTTTCGCGCCTTTTTGCGCATTGTAGTTTGTAAGTCATTTGCTTTTTTGCTCGTTTTTTCCCTCAAAATTAAGTTGTTTCGTAGTTCCCGTCACTGTTAAAGTCGAAGTGCTTGCATTATCTAAATTAAGTGGACTTATCTTCCCACAATGAAACGTGTACACAATGTGTCGATTAAATACTTAACAGTGATCAATAACATGAGATAGGGACAATTCATTCCGATCAACGAACGAACTACGATGGCATTTTGTAAGAAACAATTTTCCCGCGCTAATTTAATGACGGACAAGTTCATGTCAATTCGGTGTCCCGTAGTTATACAAGAATACTCACAACGCGCGCGAAGTTCTTCGATTTTTAGCATTATTTTGTGTAGAAATTTAAAATCGATATGAAGTGTTGGTTGTTTTCACAATGGTATTTTGTAGCCCCTCTTTTTCTTTGCCAGACTAGATGAACAAGTTCACGTTTATTCCTGTCCACAATCAATAAAATACACCCAATACGCGCGAAGATCCTAAGTCGATTCATGATTTTTTTGTTAATAATCGATATTAAGTTGTCGTTGTTTTCACAATAATGGCACTATGTCCTGTAACATGTTTAGCAACACGTTGTAAATTGTTTACTAATCCTCTTACAACTGTTGCGAAGGTGTAAGTGCTACTTTTCCTCTCCCCTTTTCACATTTTAAATTTTCATGGCCGGAATAATGACTTAAGTCATATGAGTGCTCCTCATGTTTCCAAACTTCGGGACCTGTTTGTTTCCAAACTGCGCACCAATAATCGTTAACATAATCCGCTTTTACCAACTGAGTAAACATATACTCTCCTAGTCTCCTTACAATACATCCATGTTAATCGATACCGGTGGCTTAGCTTAGGATGGGGGTGGGTAGGAGGCTAGGAGCTTCCCCCTTATCATGCCTATTGTGGGATTGCACCCGTACTGTATATACCTATAATATAAAGCAGAGATATTATGATCTTGTGGTTCTTTGGTGACCCAGTCATGCCAGTCAGGTAAGGTAAGACGGACATATTATACAAATGTTGCTTACCCGAAAAGGCCGAAATCAGAATTGAGTTGCCCGAAATGAAGAAAATAATACACATTCTGGTAATGTTGATGGCCTAGTCGGGCCTAGTCGGGCAAGCTATATTTGACATTCATTAATTAAATGTATTCATTTAATTAAATTTAATGACCCGACGCTCATAATAAAGTGACTACAGTCAAATGTAACCATCCTATAACTTTGCGTTGGTAAAAGCTGCCCCGCCCCTGCCCCGATCCCCCGCCCCGATCCCCCACCATCTGCCCCCCTATAGTTCTGGGCTGTTCCGGGCTAGTACGCCACCAATCAATACATCGCGTGCCTATCTCATATTCATGGCATAATTGAGGGGGTGGTAAGGGGCTATTTATCACCCTCCCGTAACATCCACTTTCATCGATTTCTTTTAATACGACAAGATTGTATTGATTGGTCGGACCGCCGCGGACGATGGCCTAAACTCTGAAGTGAAAGTTAACAGGTATACAGTCAAACCTGGTACATATCATGGTTATAGTGACCATGTACCAATGCAGGAATTAATTTTTAATTTTAGGGGGCTTAATGTAAGTATAAGGGAAGCAATATAAGTGGTCATTGTATACAGATGACCTCTGTGTAGAAACGTGTTGTGGCCACTTTAGGCAGGTTGGCTGCCATAGACAGGTGGCCAATCATACAGTCTACTGTATTTTAATTGGACATACACTCCATGCACTCATTGTGGAATCAAGGTCGAAACGAACGTGATGATGCCCTTATCATATACATATCTGTCTGAGCTTTAATCAAATTTCCACCCTATATTATCACAATGATTATTACAAAAACCTAATAGAACTATGCTCCAATATCCATGTAGGATAAATTCAAATAAAATTGATTTCAATACAACGGCATGTACTGCAACAACGAAGCGGATTAATATGTTAGTCAGTATATTTTAAAACTTTTCTTGTTTTTCTCGAATAAACGTGACAAATCGTTTCGTTATCAATTGTATTATTGCATCGAAGGGCATTTATGATTCCTTTCTTGTTCGCAATTCTTTCACGGATTTCAGACGCCCTCCCGTACCGATTCGCAAGGCCATGTTTATAAATAGTTCCAAAAGGCGTGACCATTAATTCAACATTATCGAGTCGAATATTGACACATAGCCATTATCAATCGTGACCTATTACACTAAAGGTCGCTGCTACCATGGTCGTTTTTGATACACAATAATTATAATTTGAAATCGAAAATGGACGGAAGGATATTTGAAAGATGCAATACACAAACTGATTACTATCGTGTTAGTGTAAATATTGAATGATGCAACGCTTGGATAAAGACTATTATATTGATATAATAAAGTAATATTAAAGACTAACCTCGAACACGCACAAAAGCATCATTCAAAAATAAAGGTGAAATGGAACAATTTCGAGATCGTGACTCGTGAGTTATGTATTTGGATTGCCCTTTGTAAGAGATTTTCCATAGTCGAATTGTTTAATTCTTATTAAAAGGATATCCAAAATAAATTTAATGTAATTGTGAAAGGTACCGTTTCTTTTACTGTCCGTCACATAGGTAGAGATTGAAATGCGTTTGGATTTTCTAAATAAATAATTATGTACACCGGGCTTCGCCATTTTTAACTAGGTTATTATAGATTGTGCGCACTTCATAATACACTGAGCCAGCGTGTATTCGCATCGTGTGCAATGCATTATGATTATCAAGATGGCACCGCGCGCCTAATTTACGATACTCAACTATAACTATGTTGACATGTGCAAAAAGTGATGCATGGTTGATACAATGGGTGATTTCAAGTATGGTGTTTAAGGCCGGTGTTATTGTTTATTACACACAAACACCAGTTTGATAAACACTAACACCAGCCCTAAACACCATACTTGAAATCACCCATTGTATATTGTTGTTATCTGATATGTCCACTGGGTATTGTGTGAAAACTTCACGTTACAGGTAGTTCAGATTCATCAAATCAGATGCGCGGCGCCATCTTGCGTACGCGTTGCGCACGGTGCGTAATGCACGTTAGCTCAGTGTTATAAAGTGCGCGCATACTAGCCTCGTTCAATATGGCGACCCGCTGTGTAGCATCCCCACGCTTGATGACCTTTAAGTGGACGTTATATGGCCGAGTAATGAGCAAAAATGCAAAGTGATACTCACTAACTCATTGCACTGACTTTGTACACGGTTACGACTATCCAGTGGATAGTTATATCTGAGCTCTTCATTCGTGAATATATTTTTAACGAAAGGGAAATTCGAAAAACTGAAACCTGTCCGATGCTTCTATTGTCAATACAAATTATACAACAAGGTATGAGGGAACCTCTAGAATTCCAATTGGATTTGAGGATTTGGACAATGTTACTAAGTCCCTTTAACAGTTTAATTTCAAGAGAGGCGCTCATAAAAGTTTACCATGTTTGCTGTAATTATCTCGCGGCAAACAAAATGCAGCGTTCCAGGGTTGCGTTGCGTTGCGTGGTCATCGATCGAAATTCAAGTCCACGGTGACACGGTCCTCGATGATTGCATTTTTGCCCATTATTCTGCCCGACTCATAAATTCATAATTATGTTCAATAATGCTGTGAGAGGCCGCTTCAATGTCGCCAGTAATCCGATACTCAAGCTCGGGTAATTTCAAATTCAAAATCCAATTAATTTGGTTTAATTAAAGCGGTATACCATTATGATTATGCTAAAAGTGTATAGGACAGTTGTAGAAGAGAGGGCGCTTCAAGAAAAGGATATGTGTGAGCTAATGCAAAACTGAATGTCGTAACATTTTTTTTAAATCGCATGATTTTAATGAAAAAATAAACTAAGTTTGGTAAAAAATCGATCCAGATATGGAAATAATATCCTTCAATTTATTATTTTAATATAATGTATATATATATGGGATTGCTGTTCCTAAATCCAAATGACCCTGTAAACGTGGCAATGTATAGGCAGGAATTCTACAAGTGGGGCTCCAACCCGGGGGGGGGGGGGGGGGGGGGTCAACTTAAGAGCGCGTAAACGCGAGCCGCTTCGGGTGTACGGGTCCAGGGGCGGATTCCCCAGAAGCTTTGAGATTTTAGCAATTCAGAGCCCCCCCCCCCCCCCCCCCCCCCCCCTCAAACAAAAATGCGGCTAACAAGCAAACAAAACCATGAAAACCAAGGCTCGGGACAAGGAGCGAGGGCTCCCTCACTCCTCGCTACGCCACTGACTATACGTCAGTGAATGTCCATGTATGTAATGTATAATCTATCAGTCATATCATTCGTAGACGTGTGTAAATGAATCGATGGAAACGAAAGACGCTTAGATTCTGCCTTTGCTGATACTAACGTTTCTAGAAAATATGCGTTTCATTCCCCGTATATACGCTGTTCCTTGCTAGCAAAAGGTGATAAGCGCACTCAGCATGCCCAGGATGAGGTGGATCGATATCCATCGATCAAAGGCGATTGGTTTGTCATCTCCGATTGCAGGCGATGCATGAATCACGCCACTTATAGCTGCATGTGAACCTCTCGCCATGGTAGCAGCGCATAATATGAACATACATATTCTGGAATACTGTGGTGCAAATACAATGAGCTTCGCAATGATCGCGAAGCCTAAGACATTTGTTCGCGAACAACCCGAATTCCATTGCTAATCATGCAACTACTAGACATTATTTAAGTTGCCACTGGTATGATAGGTAATACTTGCTTATCCAGGTAACCATAAAGTGACTTAGTAAACGTTGAGGTTGGTTGGTCGGCGGGTATTTGGTTTAAACAGGTGTGTTCAATCACTTGTTATTATTCGTCTGGGACCGCCCTTTGTCGTCACCATCCGAGAGACACAGCCTTAGTTCGGACGCGGGCCTAGAGGTGCAAAGAGCAGAGCTCTGACCACTAGACCAAATCACCTATCACCATCCGAGAGACACAGCCTTAGTTCGGACGCGGGCCTATAGGTGCAACGAGCAGAGCTCTGACCACTAGACCAAATCACCTATCACCATCCGAGAGACACAGCCTTAGTTCGGACGCGGGCCGATAGGTGCAAAGACCAGAGCTCTGACCACTAGACCAAATCACCTATTTGCTATTTTTCATGGCTGCGCGTATGGTGGACAAACATATTTTCAGTGATTCTTAGAAATGTAAGAATTGCGTCGGATTAAACGTTTTTCTGCTTGATGTATCTGATAAGACTGATATTGTTTGGATTGAATCAAAAACAAGTTTCCAAGCTGTGTGGTGTTTAAAAGGAATAGTAAAGAGCCACAAACACAAACACGTATAGTAGACATCCCTCTAATGGCATGCGCCCCATAGGAACTGACTGGCCCATCTCCTTGCCGACGGTAACCCCCCCCCCCCCCCCCCATTCGACTGACCCCCTCTACACACCTGTGACATTTGGTCCTTGGTCATGTTGGTAGGCATTGGCGTAGCATATGGTCAGGCTTTTATTTATTTTATTTTATTTATTTTTTTTTTTTTTTGGGGGGGGGGGGGAGGGGGCACACCTTATGTATTTATTTGTCTTTGAAAAATGCTTCCCTTATGTGTTCTATTGTGTTTTTTTGTTCAAAACTATCGGGGGCACAGCCCCCCCCCACCCCCCCCCCCTTAGCTACTCCACTGTCGGTAGGTCTATGAATAGCCCCACATGTTGTGTTGTATCCCCTTCTCCCATGTCTACCACGTCTAGGGACATCAGCAGGTTGGGTTTAGTCACAGCGAGCTTCCCGGCCCCTTACTGTATTGCCTATTGGCATGATTGGTCACGCGGAAATAAGAAAGTCATGACAGTTAACAAAGCACAACGAAAAACCCGTGAATTCCATTTTTAATTTTAATTTACTGCTTATTTCTATACTGTAAGTCGGGTGAGATTAGGCATCGATTTGTTTCGTTGATATTATACAGAATGCAGATACCAGACTTTCCATTATATTGGTGTTGAATATTCATGAGCTATCTTTAGTTATACTTCATAGATCATACATGTGTATGATTCATGTGTCTCCCAAGCTACCGAACGGCTACACTTTTTTGTTAAACTGCTAACCGTCCAACTTCTTTCAAACTGTACAAATAGAATGATGTACCTCTTGAAATATCACGTTTCTTCGTCTTCAAAGAGTAGTGTAAATAAAGAGACTGTTTGTGTCAAAGTTACTCTTTGGTGACGCAAGTCGTTTAGAACGGTTATAGCTCATTTGGTTGTCACGGCAACAGACAAATGACAAATGCAAGTATACGCGCAAGAAAGCATTCTCGAAATAAATTAAAGAAGGCAAAACACCTGGGGCAAGATTTATTACGTACGTATGGATATGCTTGTTGCCTGTGGTCATTATGGAGAATTTAAAAAAGTATCAAATTAAAATTAGTCGATACGTATGGTTTAACAATGTAATTATGACGCTATTGCATAACGTCATAATTACACACCGTGACGTTGATTGTATAGTGAATTGTACGTGCTTCAGTTATTTCAGGAAAGTGTCCTCACATAACGTTGCATAATGAGTTGGAGAAACATTTTGAATTCTCGCTTCGTACAGAGCTGATCATAACGCCTTGTATAGCCCCCATGAACCACTTCACAATCCCGAGATCAGGGCCCCGTTGCAGAAAGAGATACAATCGATTGTAAGTTACGATTGATCGTAAGTCAGAAAATTTACGCGTTTCAACCAATCAGATTTGCGCATCTAGAACACGGGATCTGACTTACGATTAATTGCAACTTACAATCGATTGTATCTCTTTCTGCAACGGGGCCCTGGAGTTTGATTCTGGCATATGTTGTCTAGGTGAAGTAAATTTCATTTACTTTGCTTGTTCGAGTGCATTTCATTTATTTATTGTCCGTTTCCTTTGTGGTTTTATTCTATTATAATATAATGGTGTTTTGTAAGTATTTATGTCCCTTTCCTTATCTGCAGTCGGTTGGTGTCGATGAGGCGATCCTTCTGGATTTAACATTGGTTTTTCTTCCTAATATTATAAGTACGGATCCCCAGTTCGATTCTGGGCGCAGTCCGTTGCTTGTTTCTTTGCTAATGTAAATGTTCACGAAATACGCAAGATGGCGGACTGTACTTTTACGTGAAGAAAAGAAGAAGAATTTATTTCTATTTCTTGCCCGTTTTCTTTGTGATCTATACTTAATTGTATGTAATATTTGTTTGCCTTTCTTCCTGTGCAGTCGGTTGGTGTGGATGAGGCGAGCCTTCTGGAGACCACTGTGGCCTACTTCCGCTCCTTCCCTGAAACCGCCAATGCACTGGACTCAGGCCGACGTGGAGGGCGACATTCAGGTTTGTTAACCAACCTACCATGGACTAATTTTATTTCTATTGCTGCAAGATAGTTGAGTTTTGGTAGAGAGTGCGCTACACAAAATATTTTTTTTGTGAGATAATGAAAAACTGAGTTTCAAATTTGAAAGAGCATACAATTTTAATGGCAGAATAAACTTAATTTTATCAAAATCGGTTCAGAAACGGCTGAAATATCCATAAACATAACCATTTGTAATAAATGTGGGGCCCCACAAGTATTCGATAATTTTGAACCAGCCGTTAAAATTCGTTTTAAAATGCTTCCTCTTTTCAAAAATTTAAAAAGTGGTTTTTAGCTAGTTGTTGATTATCTCTAATTACTATTTCAACAAAACAGCACATGCACAATATTTTTTATTTAAAATGGTTTTAAAAAATGCGTTTTTGGAAAGCGCCCTCTTTAGTTTAAACAGCTCTTTTTGAATGATAACAGGCTTTTTACTTAGTCATTTGTAATGTTTGTATTCCTTTTGAGCATGGTGGAGTTATAATCATTAGTTTGTAATGTAATGGTGCAGGTTTTGGTTACTAAAATTCAGTTTGACTAAAACTGTACTCTCTCTACCAGAACTCAACTATCCCTTTAACGCAATTAATAATTGTAAATTTGTAATAAGGACAATATTTTCTTCTGGTAGTCGAGATAGAATGTGCGACCTGAAGGGAGAAATTATAAATTGGTACTCTTTCAAATTCACAAGAGAGTCACTTATAGCCTGCGATCAAACGGTGCCCCCCCCCCTTTCCATGACCCCCTAAAGTAGCGGGAAACAGTATTTTTTCTTTTGATAGTATGTAAGGGTTGTGATGGATAATGGATTAGTCCAAATATGGCTGCTCCTCATGTTCTCCGTCATGAAGACTTTCCCTAAATAAAGTTACATGATAATACGAATACTTTTGTCAGGTTGTTATGAATCGTTTGCCCTTTTCTTTATGATTTCACATTTGCCTATACCTCTGCGCATGGGCGTCGATCTGTCATTGATACCCATTCATCAGGGGGATGATCTATTCATTCATCCCCCCTGATGAATAGGTATTACGTAAGTATCGACGCCCATGCCTCTGCGTTATTTTGTTCTCTTGAACAGTTGAAAATGTGACCTAATACTAATATGCGACGAACCTGGCTTCTGATGAAAAGGTTCTATCGTTCTAAAATAGTATGACTTTGTTTATATCTCTTTATATATATTAAATTAAATCCATGAGATGTCATAAGTAAACATTATCTTCCGTTTCTCCTGCAGATGCGACTCCTGATGTGTCAAACTTTTCGTCCAGTGGACAGTCATCCGATACCACTCCAGAGGCAACCCCGACGGACGCCATATTGGCTGGCTTTCAGGACTGCATGGAGGAGACCATTCGCTATCTCGTCGACGTCGAGGGATTTTCTCCCGAGGACGAAGTCGTGGTTGGACTCACGGCGCATCTGCTTCAAATCCGCGCGAAACTCGACATCAACAACGACTCGACATCGGCTGTTCCCTGGTCGTCCGGTCGTCCAGGTGAGGGGCCAACGGAGTGCGAGGCAACGACAAGCACTCAGACGTCTCCGCAAGAGAGCAGCACGTCCTCTCTAGCTCTTGCCATGAATGTAGACAGTACGCCTCAGCTTGCTATGCTGCGTAGTAGCAGTAGCACCAGCTGTATCACGGCGAGAACATTGCCAAATGGGACGCTAGCGCGCGGGTTGCCAACCGCGCCGCCAGCGCATCTTATGACGCCGCTGACTGTTGACACAAACCAGTACTACGCGCTGCCGTCGCCGCTCAACCGCACGGCGCTGGCCTGCGCTATGAAGCCCTCAGAACCCCTACTTACCGTTGCTCAACCGGCAACGACGCACCACGCGCTCTCCACGTACAGTACAGCCGCTGTGTCATCGGTGACCGGCCGGCCACTCACCGCAACCACCCCGTCGTTCACCCATCGATCGGCGGCCGCTACTACTGCCCAGCAGCAATCGTATCACCAGTCTATGCAGCTATCAACCAACGGGTGTTTGATTCCCTGCGTGCCAGCCGCGACGGCCTCGGCTGCTGCAGCCCAAAGATCGTACCACGGATTTAATTTGAACTATGTCGCCCCCTACGTTGTTGCATGGGTCAGGCCAGTCCAGGAATAAATTCGCTCGCCATAAAAAAGGAAAGACTCGTTTGAAAACTTCAATTATACTGCAACATTCCTCGTCAACAAAGTATCATTTCGGGATACTAAGTGTTTTACCTGTACAAATTATCATTATTTGATTTCACCTTGATGGTTTCCCATTATATTGTTATTTTTGCCAACATCAAAGTTCAAACTTTGTTCAGTTTTGCCAGTATGAGTAGTTATTCCCTCGTTCATCGTTCAGTTTTGCCAAATTGTTACATTCATATCTTGTACAATAAAGAAGTATAGTTTGTTGATTTAATTCGATTAGACACCCATGTTCGGTATGTCCAATAGAAATCACTGATATTTAAAAAAAAGTTGTGTTGGTAATGTTATAATTGATGCTTTACAAGCAACAGTAATTTGCTTGGATAATCTCTCACACCAAATAAATGTGAATTATTACTTAACATTGCATTTGATTGAAACTTTTTTTCTTCGAATGCACGCATGTGGCGATTTTTAGGAACTACAGGCATGCTGTAAAAATGTTTAAACAAAAGATCAAGTAAATGTATTCACATGATAACCGATATTTGAACTATAACATAGAAGGGTTCTTTTTTCTCAAAAGGTCATGCCTTTTATTTTGTTTTTTTTAATGTTTTATATCACTTTAACGTGAAAGAAATAAAACTTCCATGAGTAGCTGCTGACTCTGCCAGAATCCGCATTACCCGAGTAGCACCACCAGATGGCGCTGTTAAAAATGATGTGCCTGCATTAAACTGAATATCTTCGGGCAACACATACTAGAATCTGATGTGTAAATCGTTCGTTATTAACAGCTGCCACTAGTAAAGGACATATTATTCGAGCTGGCAAAATTGTGTTTGAAGTAAAAATTTCTTCAAACAGATTAGTTGATTTTAAAGTATTTGGTTTCTTATATTTATTAATTAGTTTATATCGGTATACAAACAAATGGAACAAAAAGTCATAGACTAAAAACTTACAGTGATTGTGTCCGATTTAATGGTTGTGTTTTGACGATTTGGTTATGACCAAACGAACAAGAGTGTTTTTCAATCATTTTGTTAATCGTATAACTATAACAAATACAAAATTGTTTAAGAGAGGTCTATTCTATAAATCATTTCCAAAACTCATCTAATGCTCGAGAAGTCATCTTCTTTTGGCCGAAACCCAATTGTAAGAAATGATAAACGGCTGCTTAGTAACTATTGGCTCATGAGGCTTTTTATGACAGGAAATGTGTTATGTAACAATTAATTCATTCAGAGATTACATCGTTAAATGACTTGATTTATTTGTTGAAGATATGACTGATATAAACTGCAGGTTGTCATTGATCATGTTATTCGTTTTCACTGCGAAAAAAAACAGAAGCTTGCCTGCCCGACGATGCAGCTAACAATTACAGAGCAGAACGTTTCTCAGAATGTAGGAGTCGTCTATAATTTTTTAATAATTGGCTTTCGGACAGTTATGTACCACTTAAGATTGTCTTTAGTCAGTGATGCGTGATGTTTTGATGATCTTTATGGTGTCCTATGGAAGACAATAATATGAGCTTCCCAGTGATGTGCAGAATTCTGACAAACATTTCTTAATCATAGAGAAATTAAACGTCAAACTTGGCATGATTGGGTTTCGTTTTTTTTTAGGGACATCCTATATACCGTGTGCATTATTTTGGGTACAAAATCAATGGCCCGGATTCACAAAGCAGGTTTGTACTTTGTAGGAGGTTTGTACAAACCATGGTTTATACAAGTAAACCAATTTATAATTTCTAATGATATGACTGTTAGTGCTTGCTAACCAGAAACTTTCACCATGTGAGAAGACAAACATTTATTTGGTGCATTTTGTAAATGTGTACCATCAACATTGTTAAAGGGGTATTCCGGGCCTGATAAAACCATTCGTTATTTGAATAAGCAGAATAAGAGGCATCGTTGGTGAAAATTTGATCAAAATCGGACAAGAAACACGGGAGTTATACCCATTTGAACATCATGTAGTAATGAGAGATCGTTTCAAAATTGCCGCCATATGCAACATCATTGACGAGCAACACGCCATGGCTTTAGTACATGAAAATACACTTATTTCTCATTTTCGTTGCTAAAAATTAATTTTTCTCTGCTTGTTTTCACGAATTCATAGAAGAATATCGATGGGCCAACCTCTTTGGAATTTGTAAGCTCATAAATTTGCTTTGTTATTAAGAAAATTTAAATTTTTTAAAATTTCCATGTAGAAGTCAAAATGGCTGCAGCTCGCAAGTGACGTCACGATCGATAGCAATTGCGAACGATTCTAAAAATCGGAGCAAAGTTCATCCTGTCATAACTTTTGTATTGCTCTACCGTTTTGGCTCAGATTTTCGATCATGATTCTTCATATTCACTTCATATTATAGCAAACATCACATTTCTGGGGTGGAATTCCCCTTTAACAAGTAAGGAGTTTACATTCTTTCTCCATCAGTTTACTAATGGCACTCCATAGATGTAGACCATGGATAAACCATGGTTTGTACAAACCTACTGGGCAATTCCACGCCAAAGTGGACATAAAGTGGAAACATCAAATGAGGATTATTTCTGATCTTGTTTATTTTGTCTGGATTGTTTGTTCATAAATCATGATCACATAATGATATCTCTCAGTTTACGTGATTAAAAAAAATATTAGGCGTCTCCTGATAGGAGAAACAGACACCATACATGAAACTACACACATGGGACTACACAGTGCCTATTTCTAGATTTTCTTCATTTTTTGCAATCCTTTCTAGTATTTTTATTGGATGATTGAATATCACAATATGTGTTCAGATGAAAATTTCAGTCTTTTGAGCGCCCTAAAGTATATTTTTAATGAATCAAAAACTCTCTCCTTCCGTTACTGTCCTTCCGTTACCGAACAGTGAAGCAATTAACTTCTTGTAAATAATATACCAATAGACATATTGTTTTCAAATAAGTGTTGTAATACTCTTTGAACATTAGGGAATGGACTATGAGCCAATATAACATGATAGTCCTCTTAACTTCACAGAGATTGCATCATAACTAAACAACTTGAAAATCCATGTCCATTTTGGCGTCCTTCCGTTACCGGCCTCATTAGTGTCCATATCTAATTCACGTAATGTAAACAAAATAATTAAACAATAGGAAATCAAAGGTGTCCCACCAAGAGTCTCAGAAATGTTATTTACAATGATGAATCATAAGCAGGATCCTGGAATTATTTGATTAAATTTTGAAAATTGCGTCTGAATGTCCTTCCGTTACCGTGGAATTGCCCTACTACCAACCTGATTTGTGAATCCGGGCCAATATGTCCGAATCTATGTGTTTTGTGTATAGCGTCGCCCATGGTTCTAAGAGGGTTAATGCATATTTCTAAAGGTAAACTTTACCTTCCGGGAAACTGAATGCTCAGCAATTCTCAAAGCTCAGTAGAATCTCAGTGCAAACATAGAACAAACTGACCAGAAAACTTATATTGAATACAATATATGAAAATGAGTCGGTAGAGTTGTTTCTGCTCTTGATGAGTATTATTGATTGCCATGTTCCGTTCATTCAGACAATCATGTTCGTTTCGTTCTGTTGTTTTTATTATTGTTTATGGCCCGGTCAGATATCAACGGATAGCGGAAACGAATGCCCAACGAATAGAACATTTGCGAAATTAAATTATCCGGTGATGAAAGTCGTCTCCATTGCTTTATGTACAAAACATAGAACAACGTACATCACCGGACAAGGAACGGACAAGAAACGCATACGAACGGAGATGAACGGATGGAAAATTTAGCTCTCCGTTTGACGTCCGTTTACGCAATCCGTTGATATGTGACCGGGCTATAATTCGCTTGTTCATATTGTTCAGGCAATGTTTATATGTTCATTATCCCTGTAATAATAATATTGTACATAGCTTGTAAATATGTACAAAAAGCTTAATAAATACGGGGAATTGGAAGGAAAAAAACTGTTCATATGTTATTGATTTATTTGTTCTTCTACTCGACAGGTAGTTTGTTTGGGTGTTTGTTTGTTTGTGTGTTCGTTCATTCGTTCATTGTTTGATTGTTGGGGTTGTATTTCTTGTTCCGCCCTTCGATAAATTGGGCTAGAATTTGATTTGTCTTAAAACAATCAGTCAATATTTAAACAAATTGCGTAAATATTCCGATGGACAGTAGCTTCTGCAATCTCGCTATCGACAATGTTATATGATAATAATACGATTATGATGTACGTACCGCTTAGAGATGATTATCAATCATATTAGGCGCTATATAAACCGAGTATATTAGTGCGTGAGTAATGTATGTTTAATGTGTAGGATTTAAGTCCTTTTTAGTCTTAGAATACCAAGTGAAATTATATATGTGTCTGTCTAAGTATGTGTATGTTGCCTGTAGATAATGTGTGTGTGTGTGTACTTGTTATTACAAGTGGACCTCGGTTAGTAATCCACCAAAATTCCGTATATATATCGCGGAGACCTTGACAAAAGGCTATACTACAAGCTGCGGGTGGGGTTCCCCTAACTTTATAGAGCACCACTCAGGTGTGAAGGAATTTCTATTATTCACCCCGACCCGACCTGAATCGAAACATGCTACTCAACTAAACACAAGGCCGTGCCCTCGCATGGAGGGGTCGCTACTCAATAGATTAGCATACAAATAGGATCGTGAACTGGAGTAGGTCTCACTATTATATATAGTCCCCATGTACTATTAAACGTGTAGTCCAAAGTTCTGCATGGAGTGCGTGTTCTGTATAATTTATTAGCCGTTGACAATTAGTACTTAGTACATAGTTGGTACTAGTTTCGTTTTCTCTTCGAGAAATATATGACGATCACGATATCATTATTCTTCGGATCTAGAACCTTCGTGAGGGTACTGGACTGAACATTATCATACATATCAATCATTGGCATTGATAATACTCGTCATTCAAACTTGGACCAAACATACAAAGTATTTTACAAATGACAGTTCAGGCATGCTTGGACCCCACCCGGCAAGCAAGGGTTAACTGCTGAATTGGAGTTGGACCCTATCAAGTACTTCATCATCTGAAGTAATAATTATATGCCCACGGTTTGAGAGATTCGTATTTGGTGCTCTGTGATCATGAAAACGGTATACTGTATCCCTCTTTGGATTGGTTCGTTTGACTTGATCAGGTGATCTTCCAAGTAGGTACCCCTTAGTTCAAGGGGATCATGGGGATGGTAGTTTGCTGTTGTTATCATTCGTAATGCAAATAACGGATGCGAGACATCCTTCAGACCGGGCCTTGAACACAGCCAGATAACAGACATCAATAGTGTGGATCATCATTACACATATCTATACTATACCTTCTATTCGTACGCGGATTAGCGAACAAGTTAACACTGAGTTTGCAAATGGAAATCTTGTTTTACTTTTAGTGAGAGGAAGCAGTGGACCAATTAGTTTGGTTCGAAGTACTTATATAAATTTATGAGCAGAAGGTAATAGACTAGCGCCTACATGTTCTACTCAAGTGTGTTGTTTGTATTTATCTTGTATGGTGGAGACTAGACAGGAATCTCTCGTTGACTTTATAATTACACGTTACGGATCCAGTGCGTACACGATACAGTTGCATAGTTCACCACAATGTATTGACAGAAAGCTTACACGGTTTTCAACATGTGGGAATGTGATTTGTGATTGTGGAGGTCATCGAGATTGAAGTACGTCAAATAGACTTAGAACAAACGCAAATTTAGTTTCGGAACTATTGGTAATACTGACTGCTGTTCATAACTTTGAACTTTCGTGCGAAGTTAATTTCAGTACTTAGCAGGAAAACCTGCTTACCTAGTCCTGGCAGTATTCAAAATAGCAATCGGCAGTGTTGTGAGAGGAAATTGGCTCTTACAATCCTATAATATAGTCGTGTGCTTCGAAATGTGTACATTGACTATTGTGGACATGTAATAGTTTTGTGTTTAATTGTATTTAGAACTTGAAGAAAACAAAACACTTGCCACTAGAACAGATCATTATGTGAAGTGTATTCAACAAAGCGACGTAATGGCATCACCACAGAAAGGTATTTATAACATAATTATGAAATATCTTGGGTTTAATTATTAAGCTGGGTGGGGCAAAGCTCAAAGTTTTGTTTCCTCAAGTTCTGATTTTGGCAATCGAACACAAACAAATCATGATAACAATATGTATCTTGGTATGTATCATTAATAGTATGAATAAGTTGTAAAGAGGGGCATCACATCTGCAAGCACCGCATCTGGCTAGCGAGAGAACGAGCGGGGTAGTTAAAGGGGTAGTACAGTTTACTTTTGGTAAGGCTGAGCTTTAGTAACCAAAACCTGCACAATTAACTAATAGTTATAACTCCACCATGCTCGAAAGGTATAGAAAATTACAAACGACTTAGTAAAAAGCCTGTTATCATTCAAAAAGAGCCATTAAAACACAAGAGGGCGCTCTATAAAAGAGCATTGGTTTCAACCATTTGTATACAAAATTATGCATGTGATGTTTTATTGAAATGATGATTAAATAGAGAGATCATCAACTACTTTAAAACCTCTTCTTGAAAATGTTTGAAAAAGTGTAAGGATTTTTTTTTGTTTTAATCGAATATTATCTGGGCCCCAAAACTGAACTACCGCTAAATTTAAAGCCCGGAGAGGGGGGGGGGGGGGGGGGGGGGGGGGTCACTCTCATATAAAAGTGCTACCCACCTTCAACCTCTAAAATGGACCCTAATTGGCGTATCGCACCGTCGTAAGTTTACACCCCTAAATGGCGTAATGCTTTGAAAACTTGCCCTCAATGGCGCAAAATCCCCGCAAAATGCACCTGATAAGGTATCCTTTTTGTGATTTTTTTTCCGATCGATAAGTGCTGAAAACCAAACGTCGACGACGCCGTATGCTGAAAAGGTAATCCCCCACTTGGTCTAAACCCGCTTCGTCTAATATCCACTTCGTCTAATCCTACATGGTCTAAACCCATTTCGTCTACAACCACTTGGTCCATTAGCCGGTTCGTCTAATAACAATTTGGGCTATACCCTTATTGTCTAATATCCACATGGTCCAAACCCACTTAGTCTAATGCCATTTCGTCTAATCACCAGATTGTCTAATATTCGATTCGTCTAATATCACTTCGACTATTTACCAGTTCGTCTAATACCACTACGTCTAATACCCATTTGGGCTACACCCACTTCGGCTATATCCAGATGGACAGTTCATCACTTGGTCTAATCACCATTTCATCAACTTCCCGTTTGGTCTAATTGACAGTTGGGCTACTCCCACTTGGGCTAATTATGGTCTAATGCCCATTTAGTCTAATGACCATTTGGTCTAAAAGTCTAATTTTACGTTGGTGTAAAGTTTGATATGATAATTGTAATTCAGTGTCAGTAATAGTGTCCACTAAGTTCAACAGTTCAACAGGGGCCGCGGAAAGGTTTCGGAAGAGAAGGGTTGACCACATTTCAATTGTTATATAGTGTGTTATTTTATGTTTATGTATTTCTTTGTTTTTCCGCGGCCCCTGTTCAAGAAGTGTCTTAACCCATGTTAGATCCTAATAGGAAATCATCCTATGCACCCGTACGAAACTAGACAAGTTAAAATTACCACTAAATAACGAGTGTAATACTGTTATATTTTGTGAAAGTATAATGTTACCCTATAATGTATAAATGTGTGTGAAATATCTTAATATTAACCTGTGAATCATGTTTGCTCCTCTCTGTAGTCAAATGAACCCTGCTAGCAGACATCGTTTTTTGTGCATGCCAAATGTTGCTTATGAAACTTGTTTGATAAATTGTCTTTATTTAAGCATTAAACTTGAACAGTGGCAAGCTTAATATTGCCATTGGAAGATAGGTGCCAAAGTATTTTCTTTTCCTTTTCTATTGAGACTGTTGTAGATATTTGTAAGACTATTGATGCCTTGAAATGCCGCGTGTGCTACTTGCGGGGAGGAGGGGGGGGGGGGGGGGGGGTATACCGCTTTGTTTTGACATACGAGATGATTGCTTGTAGTTGTACGAGATTGCAATTCCACATTAATATTAATTAGGTTATTTAGCCCAAAATACGAAAAATTTGTTAGGACCCTGATGGCAAAATGAAACTTCAATTAAACAATGAAATGAAAACTTCTAAAAGGATTATAATGTACTATTTTTGAAACAAATATCAATAAAAACATAGAGAATTTAAATATTTTCTGTATGCAGAATAAATACAAATTTTGTATTCTTTTATCGATATTCATCTTAGCAGAGCCTAATAGGGAGGGTTTGGGAGGAGTATCCCCTTCCCACAGAGAACATTTTGCATACTTGAAATGGTGCAATTTGGTGCACGTCACACAAGCAGCCAGAGCAATGCCAGCCTACACTGGAACTACGTGACCCGGTTTATAGAAGAAAAAAAACTCACCCCAGACCATATGCAGGTTACACAACAAACTGAGATAATGTGTTCGCGCGCGAAGCGCGCAGCGAACATTCAAAATGGATGTATAAATTACGTTTTTAACGTAAGAATTAACAAGTCTTAGCTCATACAACGGGCGGGAGGGATAATTGTACATGTCATCCCCCCACCTTGTGAGGCGGGATGCATCCCCCTCATCCACCCGTTGTCTATGCCCCTGTTTGACGATATACGATTTTATGGAACCTGTTTTTTTTTAAAGGTACCTGATTATAACGCCCACTATCTTGTTTCCTTTTAGGTGGTCAATATACACTAGCTGTTTGATGACATTCACTTGTTTATAGCGGCCACATATCTATTTTCCCTTGTGTGGTGAGCGTACGAACGATATTTTGGGACTTGTTTATGAAGGTCACCTGACTGTAGCGGCCAATTAGTTTTCTCTTATACACAGGTTTCGTCTAGTGAAACCGATGTGGCTAAATATCCATAGAGCTATAATTACAGCCCTATGGAATCGTTCATACGGTATGAAGGCGGTGGCCACCACAGAGGCGATCGTACGTTAGACCAAATGAGAATTAGACTAAATGGTCATTAGCCGAAATAGTGTTAAGACGAAATGTCATTAGACGAACTGCTTTTAGACCAAGTGGAAAATAGACCTATTGGTATTAGACGAAATGGTAATAGACGAAATGGTAATAGACTAAATGGATATTAGACCAAATGGTTATAGACCAAACGGTAATTAGACGAATTGCATATAGACCAAGTGAAGAGTATAGCCTAACTGAGAATTAGACGAACTGGTATTATACGAAGTGATAGTAGACGAAACGGGGGAGGGGGAAAAAAGTAGACGAAGTGACAATTGGGCCATTTGGTGATTAGACGAAACGGCAATTGCCTAAATGGGAATTAGACCTAGCGATGATTAGACCAAATGGGTTTAGCCGAAGTGGAGTTAGACGAACTGATGATTAGACCAAGTGGTATTAGACCAAGTGAATATTAACCGCTGAAAATGATACCCTTTTGACACAATTTTTAGACGCGGGTGCGTATCCCCCCCCCCCCCGGAGTTGAAGCAGTGTGCTTCTGCCCCTCATTGTAGTGGCGTAGTGTAGCTAATATGGGTGCCCCCCAAAACAAAATAATTTGATAAAACAATATAAGAACATAAGGGAAGATCTTTTACAAAAACATTTAAAGAAATACATGATATGTGTCCCGAGTAAAACCACTTGACTTACAGTGGTGGTGTGCCCCCGCGTCCAATTACTCTTGATCCCCCCACCCCCACCCACCCCCACCCAACCAATCCGACCATGCTACACCACTGTCCCCCTGTGTCTGTGTATTGTGAGGGAAAGACAGTTATGATAACGAAATAATATGAGTGATGGGCACACAGCGTACAATATGAATTTCATACGAATAAATGAATAAAGATTTTTTTGTGTAATTTATAGGCTTTTTTATTTTTATTTAAAAAAAATGCTATTATGGGGTAATTATCCATCTTGAATGAACGCCAATAATGGTTCCAGTAAGCACATCGCCATCAATTATATTTGAATATGACACAGATATTGATATGTCAACGTGGTTAATTAAAACTTGGTCGTGTTGGTCGTAAAACTTGAACAATTTGAAAATAATGTCAAAACAGATTATATGTCGAAGTGCTTTAATTCACACTGCCTGCCACCCATTTGGGGAGAAGAAAGATAATGAATCTTATAGGTGCATACTTTTTATACATTTGTGCCTTCATTCATTCATTCATTCATGGATTTCTTATAAAATATACAATATACAAGGTAAAATGTGTCAGGAAATCACATAAAAAAAGCCAGAGGCTTGAGAGGGGAGTGATTCCCTATAAACAAATACATAATATAATATACTGTTATACACTAAAAATAACACTTAGGGTAAACTAACTACATAGAATCAAGAAACTACAGATAAATAAGCTAAAAATCCAACACCCCCAACCCCCGATGGAAATAATTGAACATCATGGTAATTAATAAGAATTGACAATATGTTTTTTAAAACTTAGACCTGAAAGAACTTGTCATATTTATGGATACATATAGGCTGCACTTCCATAGGGGACCTTACACCAGAAATAATTATATATATATGTAACCCCCTCCCCCCCCCCCCCCACCCCTCCCCCTCCACACATACACAAACACACAATTCAAAGGTGTGAATTATATTTTTTAATTATGTACACACAATGGTAAAATGGCGAGATTTAGGATAAGTGTTGACGTTATTAGCAGTAGTCATGGTAATAGGGTTTTAAACGGTAAGGATAAGTGCTAACATGGTTTACATTAGCTGTATTGCCCCCCCCCCCCCCAACCCCCCCCCCCCCCCCCCAATCGGATGACCCTACATTGTAGCTACACCATTGCAAACAAGTTGTAATAATGGTGATCATTATAACGGTGAACTTTGCTCTTTCATTTTAAAGTTATTTGTTTGAACTGATTTATAAAGATATCAGGAATGCGTATGAATATAGTATTCTCTATGTGTATCAGCCCAGTTAATGATCAAATGAATAGTTATTGGGGGTAAAATGATGATAAATAAGTGTGGATTATATTATTATAAGCGGATTATTACTGTCATCAAAACGAAGTCGTGCGACAACTGTTGTTGCTGTGTGGGTGATTCCTGGCACTTATTCAAGTGTAATGCATTAACTACGCCAATTAGTGATGGTTTATTTGTTCATTTTCAGTCAGTTATGATTACTCCTGTCTGTGACCGCCATTATCGTTCCCACCCAAGAGACGCAGCCTCAGAAAGCCAATTATCCAATATTAGTGTCTTTTAGTGATGTTTGCAAATATGTCGACATAAATATAGGGGCGTACACAGTGGCGTAGCGAGGGTCAAGTGATTGGGGGGCACAGCTGCGAGGGAGCGGAGCGACCAAGCCCGAGGGCGCGTAGCGCCCGAGGGGGGGAGGGTGTGGGAGGGGGTGTCCCCCCTCCCACGGTAGGGAGCTTTTGCAAATTTTTACTTGAAATAATGCAATTTGGTGCATACCGTGGAAGGAAATTTGATAATACTGAATTAAAGAAATCATTTCCCTCATGATAAAGTATACACACACAATCAAACCTACGTGTACACACACACCAGACTCAAATACTCTCACGCCGTATGCTTGTCTACATTTATTTGGGGGAGGGTGTGGGAGGGGGTTCACCCCCTCCCAATTTTTTTGAAATTTTTGAAATTGGTGTTTAAAATATCACTGTAGAAGTATGGTCATTATTGTCTTTATCATTGTCTTAATCATGGGTGTTAAAATGGTATATAATAGTGAATCTACTCGTTACGTATTTTAAAACGGTAATAGCGAGGAAAGATTAAGCCCGTCAGATGGATCCACGTGATCCTGTATAATATATAGCCATCGATATAGTCAAGGGCATTGAGCTTCAATGGAACTAAGCAAAAGTGGAGGGGAGACATTGCGAGGAAGCGAAGCGACCGATTGGGGGAGGGTGTGGGAGGGGGTGTCCCCCTCCCACAGTAGGGAGCTTTCGTATTTTGGGGCCTGAAATTGTGCGATTTGGTGCACACCTAAGACAGAAATTTCACGTAATATAAGTATATAAGTATGGAACCAAACATACTTAATGACAAAGGAGGGGGACAATCTCCTCCCCTTTCTAATGTGGGGGACATAATATTCCAATTGTATTTGCATTCAGCGCATATGGACCACAAAAATTAAGATTTACAGTCCTTTTCAAACTAAAAAAACAAACAGCTATGCTCGGGTCCCTTGAATTAGTTTCAGTAGGCCTATGCTCAACTGATGCCACTGGCGTAGCGAGTTACGTAATACCTATTCAACTGGGGGGGGATGTAATCCGATGAATGAATAGCTCATCCCCCCCACTTGAATGGGTATCAATGTCATGTCTACGCCCGTGACTGATGCAGATATCGACTCTGGAGAAGATGACTGGTGCTCCTTCAATCATGATCATCAACAATATGCCTAGATTATGCATCATGAATTAATGGAACGGGTGCATTTGGAGTGAAGAAATTAGTAAAAGAAGTTTGTCTTTACCTAGACATTTAGGACTACGTAGTGCAGCTATGCGCCTTTATAGCCTGCATGAAGGCGTCAAAATTATCTATAAAAGCGGGAGGCAGATTCAAGATCCTAAAAGGGCCCTTGGTATGATAAACGATTTACCATGCTAGGAAGTTTGTTAGGCCTATACGCGCTCTATGTCTTCTGAAATGCGGTGAGCGTCGATCCTCGCGCTGAAAATGTGCATAAGGCGCTATATTGGAAGGATTCTTCAAACTGATATAGGTGCGCTATTGCTAGTACTAAGGAACGACTGTTATGTTCTTGGTTATTATCGTTGATAATGATTATTATCACACATTAAATAAAACGTGATAATAATGAATGATATACATTGTAGACACATTTGTTTTCATGTCGGGTCGTCATTTTTTTTTTTTTTTTTTTTTTTTGGCCAAACGATTGGGGGGGGCACGTGCCCCCCGTGCCCCCCCGTAGCTACGCCACTGGGCGTACAGCATTATCGTAACAGTGACGTGGAAATGTGAAGGGTAGGAATTGAAGGCGAACAACGGAGCAATACAAAGAGCGTTCCCCGGCTGAAACTGAATATATCGGATAGAACTTACAACTGTTATATATTTATTGCGAAAACTGCTGTTCATAACTTATCAATCGGTTCGCTGAGAGGAAATTGGCTCATTACGAGATTATTATGGGGTACCGGACATTATACAGTTGAATGTTAACTGGTGGTGGAGGGAAAAGCACGGAATGTTCCACTCCCCGAGGGATTTTAAATGATATTGAGGGAAGAGTAAATAAGTCCCGAGACGTAGTCGAGGGACTTATTTTCTTCACGAAATAGCATTTGAAATCCCGAGGGGAACATTCCATGATTTTCCCGACATCAAAGTTAACAACAGTTTTATCATCTGATTGCCATGTAACAGTGCCATGTAATATCCAAAAATATTACACGGCAGCTAATGTACTGTATTTACTAAGTCAGGTGATAAATCATATTATATCCTACATGAATGAAATCCTGTTCAGTGATTGGTCTACATAGTGTCATGTGACCAAACATAGTAATGCCCATGGAGAAAAATGTGCTATGCGTGACGTCATTCATGGAATAGTAAATGCTATTCCATGAATGACGTCATAGACGCCGGGTGATCATATTGAGCCCATAGAGATGCGTGTTATAAAACTTCCCTGCGAGAAGTTCATGCTCATCGACTTAACGGATTCAAATGATGCCAGAAACCCCAGTAGATATATAACACTTAGGATCATTTCCTTTTGATTATCATGATTATCAGCTTATGAATCAAAGAATCATGGATTATTGTTAACCTTTCTCAAAGAAAGTTTGTTAACATCAAGTACAAACACGAAATTCGACGAAGTGTCTGCAGCTAGACTAATACATTGTGACCGGCTATAGCAAAAGCCTGCACTAGTCAATAAAACTCAAAATGTAGATGTTCATACCACTAGAAAGGCAACATCACAAGCTTTCATTTCATGCTTTGTTCTAACAAATTGGTCAATAATTGGCGAAGATATGATTGTTTCAATTTTACAATCATAAGTCTTTTATACACTTTTATGTGAACTTAAAATGACAATTTCTTCAAGTGCAGGGTTTTGCTATAATAATAGCCGGTCACAATTATGAGATTAGAGTAAAGATCGGTTATACTTTATTATTCCAATTTCAACTAAAGGTATTTCAAGTCCTAATCTACGCAGAGAAGCTATTCAAATTACACACGTTGTTTCATAAATAAGCCAATTATCCCGCTGATTTTGGCTTGCAAAAAGAGGACATTAACTTTAAAGCCCAAGTCCAGTTTCGGGAAAGTAGCCGAATAAATCTATATTGATCAATATTGTTGAATATGTATTGAAATAGGGCTTGTGTGGTAAAATCCGAACCTAAGCATCGTTAAATACAGAAATATCGGAAGAAATCCAATATCCGCCTGTGAAATTCATAAATCCACCTTCTGTTCAGACCTGTAAGCGCCGCTAGCGCTGGGGGAGATATCGACAAGCTAGGGACAAGCCCGTATACATAGCGAACACCTCGTGTACACCTCGTGGTCGTAATACATGTAGCGTATGGGCGATTCCGCGTTGGCGATATCTATCCGGCCCTAGATCAATTTATAATTTTGCAAATAAATAAATTAGTAGGCGGTTTCTTGGCCAAATTTGGATAGTCCTATATTAGTACAATTATATTCTTTCACATTATTGGTAATAAGACTGAGAGCTTCCATTTCATTTTTTTGAGAGGGGGGCGTTTCCAAATGACTGGCCTTTACCTTTAAGGTAATATACCAGAAATATGTTATATTGTTTACATCCTATCCATCGTGCTTTTGTGTGTGAAATGGTGTACTATGTCAGTTACAATCATTATCTCAGTAGAATACTGTTTCGGGCTTGAATACGTATTCCACACTTGAAGGGACCCACTGACTAAAGGGATCTAGTAACATTGTCCAAATCCACAAAACTTAATTAGAAATCTAGTGGTTCTCTCATACGTCAAACCGTGTTGTATCCGTATTACCAATAGAAGCACGGAACACGTTTTTTTCTTCTTCAAATTTCCCTTTCGTTAAAATGATATTACGATTATTTAATATAACGGCCAAATAACATCCGATTAACATGAAATGTTCACACTTTACTTTGTGCACATGTCAGATCACAACAATACATATTGCATCAACCATCCATCACTTTTGTGTACTTGTCAACAAAGTTACTAAATCGGGACTAAATCCCTTTAATACTTATTGTCCCCGGAATGCTTTTCGAGTGTAGTCAAATTCAATGAGGGGATACAATCTAACATAATTTGCACTTTCCACTGGGTAGTACATTTTCTTTGTCTATACAACTATTTCACATCATGAATGAAGAAGAATCTTACAATTATTATTGACAGAATATATATATAAAAGTGAGCAAAGAAAAATGGGATTCCAACGGGATTCGAACCCGAAACCTCCGGATTGCTAGACCGGTGCTCTACCGACTGAGCTATAGAAAACCCTACGACGGCGTTCTTCCCAGAAACCCCTTAATTCATCATTGCTCAAGTAGTCAGAAGCTTTTATAAACCTGACATATACCCGAAGCGGATTAAAATCAACTTGGGGATATATGCGAGGGATCGCCGAAGCGATACAGCTTTTTGTAATAATTAATTCAAACATATAAGGAAACTGACCAAGAATATATTGTGATTAAAAGTGAGCAAAGAAATCCCGTTGGAATCCCATTTTTCTTTGCTCACTTTTAATCACAATATATTCTTGGTCAGTTTCCTTATATGTTTGAATTAATTATTACAAAAAGCTGTATCGCTTCGGCGATCCCTCGCATATATTCCCCAAGTTGATTTTAATCCGCTTCGGGTATATGTCAGGTTTATAAAGCTTCTGACTACTTGAGCAATGATGAATTAAGGGGTTTCTGGGAAGAACGCCGTCGTAGTGTTTTCTATAGCTCAGTCGGTAGAGCACCGGTCTAGCAATCCGGAGGTCTCGGGTTCGAATCCCGTTGGAATCCCATTTTTCTTTGCTCACTTTTAATCACAATATATTCTTGGTCAGTTTCCTTATATGTTTGAATTAGAATATATATATGATTGAAATGTCAAATATCACTTTTGGAAAAATCTTATTAATTTAGTGAATGACACTTTAAAGGGATCTAGTAACTTTGTTAACATGTGCAAAAGGTGATGAATGGTTGAAGAAAATAATGTGTATTTTTGTGATCCGGGCCCCGTTGCAGAAAGAGATACAATCGATTGTAAGTTACGATTAATTGTAAGTCAGGTCATGTGTTCTACATGCGCAAATCTGATTGGTTGATACGCGCAAAGTTTCTGACTTACAATCAATTATAACTTACAATTGATTGTATCTCTTTCTGCAACGGGGCCCTGATGTACACTAAGTAATGTGTGAGAATATCACATTAAATGGATGTCATATGGCCGAGAAAATGCGAAGTAATATTTGCTAACTC
>JBAMJV010007097.1:0-5000 GCA_037951105.1 Echinarachnius parma | reverse complement strand
TTAAGGGACAGTTTTGTTTTCAAGACCAAGTCATAAACTCACATTAACCTAATAATCAACGATATTGGACATTTGGTTGTTGCTGAAATCTACCGTTGATGCCCCGAACATCATGAAGCCAATTATGTAGCCCGTGTAAAGCCAGGCGCAGACAGAGCCGACTCGACCCGATCCGACTGGTTTTCAGTCAGGCTAGAGTCAGTTTCGCTCAGTCGGAGCCGATCCAACATGTTGAATCGGCCTCGAATGACCTCCGACTGGCACTTGACTGGGAAAAACGGAGTCCTGAGGCAGCGCATATGAGTTAATCAGGCTGAAAACCAGTCGGATCGGGTCAAGTCGGCTCTGTCTGCGCCGGGCTTAAGGCCTGATGACAAGCGATAGTCAAGGAGGTAGAGGTAGCAGGCCCGTAGCCGGGGGGTTGCGTTGGGTGCGTATGCAACCCCCCCCAAAAAAAATAAAATAAAAATAAAAATAAATAAATAAATACAAATAAAAAAATAAAAATAATAATAAATAAATAAAAATAAATAAATAAATAAATAAATAAATAAATAAATAAATAAATAAATAAATAAATAAATAAATAAATAAATAAATAAATAAATAAACTAGATGTTGAATTCGTCACTTTTGACGAATTAAGGTTATACATATTGAAATTTCGATATGATGATATTGACTTTTCAACGCGTAATATGATGATGTCATATCATTTACTTGGCATAAATGAGGTATGAATTCGTATCTACAACTTATAATCTATCCGAATATTAAAATAAAATTGGGTGTTTGTGGACTTTTAAAAAAGTTATTGCCGAATAAAAAAGGATGTTTTTACCATATTTTGCCAATTTGCGTGCGCGCGTAATTTTGACTTTGACGCGCGCGTACTCCGTTATTATGAGTCAACAATGACTCAAATTGATAGGGTGAGTTGAGGGATGTATCAGGATAGCAACAAATGTGAAAAAAATCAAATTTTCCTATTGATTTGCTTTACGCGCGCAAAAACGCGTGGCAGACTAATCACAATTGTATAGAGACAGATTATAGTTCCTGAATTCATATTGTTGGGTAATTAAAACCACAGCACTTTTAAAGCATAACTTCAGCTACAACATATCGAAATCTGGGAGAAAATCAACGGAGAATTAGCGAGATATGGTCGGAAGTCTGCTGTGATTGATTTAAAAATCGATTAAAATCAGCTAAAATGCGCATTTTCAACATTAACCGTCAATATGATGACTTTATAGAATTTACTTGGCATAAATGAGGTATGAAATCGTATCTACAACTCATAATCTATCCGAATATTAAAATAAAATTGGGTGTTTGTGGACTTTTTAAAAAGTTATGGCCGAATACAAAAAATATGTTTTTACCCTATTTTGCCAATTTGCGTGCGCGCGTAATTTTGACTTTGACGCGCGCGTACTCCGTTATTATGAGTCAACAATGACTCAAATTTATAGGGTGTGTTGAGGGATGTATAAGGAATGCAAAACATGTGAAAAAACAACAATTTTTCTATTCATTCGCGTTACGCGCGCAAAAACGCGCCCAAATACGCGCACGCGCGACAATTTTTGAAACGCTTAAAATTGTCTGAAACATATAGTAAACTACTCGGGTTAGGGTTTTGAGCATTTACAAAAATAATAATTAATTGACGGACGCGTACGCGCGCGTCTCCGAGTGTTATTGCACGCGCATGAGCTTAAAAGATGACTATTAATCTGATTAATATTGATACGAAATTTGAATTGAAATTGATATTTCATAACTGAGATATAATGATTATTAAAATTTGACAAAATGGCGTCCTGATGACGTCACAGTCTTGTGACGTCACTGAAAAGGTTAGCAGATCTAAGTTAGATCATGATCTATCATCATGTGAAGATTCATGACAATTGATTCATCTGATCTTGAGATATGCGACGCACAAAATTAGGAAGAATAAATAATAATAAAAATTCGAACAAAATCAATAGGTTATACATATGTATATGTATAACCTAATAAATAAATAAATAATAACAAATCAAAAACAAATAAATTAAAACAAATAAATGAATAGACAAATAAATTAAAAAACAAAAAAATCAATTACCGGTCTCTGGTCCACTTTTAACTGGACTCAAGTAATTTTTTTTTATCGGTCTTGACCATCTAATTCAATGGTCTTGGCCCCCTCCCCTGATTACACAACTTAACCAGTGGTTTCTGCCTCGGCCGCGAATTTTTTTGGCAACGGACAAAAAAATAAATAGTATATTATATAATGTAAATATTTCTCTATATCGAGATTGTTTTGTAGCCTTTTACAGCACGAGGTCCACAGAAAGCGCAACTTGGAGAAGAGTTTGGCGAGACCCACACTGCCTGACAGCTTCGAATGGTTCTCCAATTTGGGAACCTGATACTCGGATGAGATGCATGCCGTTTCTCTATATCATTATCTGTATATATTATATAAATATTTCTCTAAATTGAGATTTTTATCTTTCATTATGTCTTTCTTGCTAACTTTTGTTGCCTTTACCATGTTTACAGCACGAGGTCCACAGAAAGCGCAACTTGGAGAAGACTGTGTCGAGACCCGTGCAAACTGCCTGACAGCTTCGAATGATTCTCCAATTTGGGAACCTGATACTCGGATGAGATGCATGCCGTTTCTCTATATCATTATCTGTATATATTATATAAATATTTCTCTAAATTGAGATTTTTATCTTTCATTATGTCTTTCTTGCTAACTTTTGTTGCCTTTACCATGTTTACAGCACGAGGTCCACAGAAAGCGCAACTTGGAGAAGACTGTGTCGAGACCCGTGCAAACTGCCTGACAGCTTCGAATGATTCTCCAATTTGGGAACCTGATACTCGGATGAGATGTTTGTCGTCTCTCGATATTATTCCATTATATACAGATGAAAATAAATAGTATGTTATATAATGTATACATTTCTCTAAATCGAGATTGTTTTGTTGCCTTCTACAGCACGAGGTCCACAGAAAGCGCAACTTGGAGAAGAGTTTGGAGAGACCCACACTGCCTGACAGCTTCGAATGGTTCTCCATCTTAGGAATAATATGCTGCCTCCCCCTGGGTGCTTATGCTTTCAAAAGATCGCGAGATGTAAGTTACCATTTATTTATTGAAGGGGTAGTACAGTTTGGGTTAGGCTGAGCTTAAAGGGATCGTTGAGAATTAGTCAAACTTAACATTAGTAGCCATAACCTGCACCATTACGGTACAAACTAATAGTTATAACTCAACCATGCTCGAAAAGTATACACAATTACAAACGTTCATCCGTTCATCTTAAGAGGGCGCTTTTGAAAAAAACTGATTGGTTTTAGCTATTTTTCATACAAAATTGTGCATTTGATGTTTTGTTACATTAATGATTCAATAGAGATATCATTTTTCATATCGGAAATAACAATAAAAACAAAAAAACTTATTTAGATTTTTGTCAAAGTAGTCTATTCATAAGCATTTCTTTTAATTTTCTAAAAAGTCAAAATATCCCCTGGCGGAGAACTTTGAATAAAAATACGTATGGATATTTCATCCGTTTCTGGACCGATTTTGATCCAATAAAGTTTATTCTGTCATTACAATTGTATGTTCTTTCAAATTTGACAGTCAGTTTTTCATTATCTTAAAAAAATATTTTGTGAAGTGCCCTCTTTACCAAAACTCAACTATCTCTTTAAATAGTAATCAAAACCTGCTTTTTTTTATTTGTATTATTTATACAAAATTATCCATGTGATGTTTTGTTCAAATAATGATTCAATAGAGAGATCATTAACAACTATTTCAACACCACTATTGACATTTAAAACATTTGTTTAAGTTTTTTTTAAGTCATGGAATAAAACACCACTTTTGATTTTTGTTTTTAAATTTGTTTTGATATGGGCCCCAGATTTATTCAAATCGGATATATTTATTGATATTTCAGTCGTTTCTGAACCGATTTTAATTAAATAAAGTTAAATTGTATGCTTTTTCAAATTTTACACTCAGTTTTTCAATATCTCACAAAAAATGGTTTTTAGTGTAGCGCCCTCTATACCAAAACTGAACTACCTCTGTAAAGGTTGATTAAAATACTGCCATCGCGGTGTAGTGACCGAATTGCGGCCAGTTTACATGTACAAACAAAGATAAACATAATGCAAGTACATATCTATACAAATTGATATATATTAAGAATACAATTGGTCGATTCAAATGTTCATATAAAAATAGTACACAAATATATTAAGACAAATTTAGGTTTCGAACCATGGTTCCTACTCCACTCAGCCCACCGTACACTACATGATTAGGGTGTGTTTCGCAAAGATTTTAACTTGAACTTTCATATAGGTTGGACTTAAAGTTTTGGAAAGCTATTGGAGTGAGAACAAAAATTCAAGAGAAAATGCAAATATTTGATACTTTTAATGATTTTTACATTGATACTATTGAATCTCCTTGATAATACAACAAAATATATAATGCTTTTAAAACAAAATTTTATGTTGTATTTTAAAAATATGTTCATATGTAGAATCGGGAAGATTTAGCACCGAAATTCCAAAAAGACTGGTTTTCTTATTCGCACGAGTACACGTGAACAGAATGTAGTAATGTTGTTTTAAGTATTTCATATAAACTTGTCTGAAATATATTAGGAAATTTAATGATGCACTCAGAAGGTTAATCGGCGAAACGTCGGACTTACGCATGTACATCCTTTCAGTTTATTGATTCATAATTCTTATAAACATGATACAAGCGAGTATATTTTGTTGAGCGAAATCTAGCAATATTTCTCTTTAAATTCTCTCTCATCTCTCACTCGTCTTCTAAACAGGTCCAACAGAAGTTCGACGCGAAAGACTTCCGAGGAGCCAAGGTGGCGTCCTCTTCGGCCAGGAAATGGGCGACCGCAGCGTTCCTGACAGGTTCCTTCATCATCATCGTGTTCCTC
>JBAMJV010007096.1:0-31150 GCA_037951105.1 Echinarachnius parma | reverse complement strand
TCTTGCGTATGTACATGGCCAATAGAGAGTGACACCCCCGGGATTCCACCCCGTCTATTTCAATCATATGTTTCGATTGATATTATAGCACCTAAGAAATTGCGATCTCTGAGCGCTTTTGTTTTTGCAGTGTAGTCAGCACACACATATGACGTGCACTTTCTGCTCCCTCGGGAGCACTGCTTTCCGACAGCCACATCGCGGGCATAATACACATGCAACGATGTACACTACAGACCTATTCTGAGACTTTGCGAGAGATCGAAGCGACTGAGCGGGGGGAGGGAGCTTTTTAATTTTTGGACTTGAGACTATGCAATGTGGTGCATACCAAGGAAGGAAATTGTGACTTGATGACATGATTGTACTATTATATAACGTGGATAAGTGCGTCATGATTCAACCGACCGGAAAAAGAGGATTTTGTTGCAACGAAAAAACCGCAGCAATCTGGAGCATACTTAGGAAGGAAATTTTACTTGACATGAAGTAAAATCTGAGTAATCTGGGGGGGGGGGGGGGGGTTGCAGTCCCCTTAGCCCCTCCCCTTCGTACGCCTGTAAAAACCCTGGCTACACCAATGCTGGGTGGGAAAACAGTCATTAAATCAAGATTTGTAGGCTATAACCTTGAACGGCGCTATGTGCAACGCCCAAAAATAAATCAGCGCCTGTGAACTAATACACCTTCACACCTTGTCGGCCCGGTGAGAGTAAGAAGGGCGTTAAGTAAATGTTTGACAAAATTGAGCTACGCATATCATCTTTATATATAGGAGCCTGCTTTGTGTGATACAAACATTAACTATCATTCTATTGTATAATACATTTTCATTTAGATTCCCTTCCTTAACCGACGACCCGGTATAAAACCTGTTTTTTTGTAAAGACCGCAATTACAAATAACTGAACAAATAGGCCTAACAGTTATAAGCAGTGGCGTATAAAATAATAGCTACAGAGGAGGGGGGGAGGGGGGGAGGCGTTACTTTTTATACAGACTTGCCCTTAATGTTTTGTTGTTGTTAAATCATTGGGGGCACTGGGAAATCTGTGCAAAACTAATCATAAACATATCATCATGTGTGCCCCACACTAATTCGCGTGCCTCCCCCCTCCCCCCCCCCCCCCCCTCATGATCACGCCACTGGTTAAATATGGATAGGAAACATATTCTATCACACCTCCAAACTTTAAATAGTCCACACAATTTCAACTTTGCAGGCCTCTCATATTCTTTCAGTTTTCTAGGTATCTCTCCCATTCTTGATGGGCATTTGAAAGGGTTTCTGACAAACTTCACAGGAGCGTTCTAGCTAAGTCGGTAGAGTACCATCAATCATGCAGTACTATTAATCCGGAGGTCTCGGGTTCGAAACCCCCGGGGAGTTGCTATTTTCTTTACTCAGTTTCATCTCAAATTTTTTTTTGAAATACAAACAATCTCTGATTGAATAGTCTCGTCACGACATGACTGGTCATGCAGTTCGGATTGGCATTTTTACCGATGACGAATTTATTTTCATTGATTTGATATTCATTTAGGAAAGAATAAAATAATATTATCAAAGTCATTTACAATACAATTTAAACAAAAATAGCCTGTTATTAATTGTATGCTAACAAGGCACCTAGTCTGGGGGTGTTAATTCAGTTTCCAAGTTATACTTGATTTCTAAGTTGGACGTAATTATGGAAAAGAGTTCGTCGCTATGTAAAATTTCTATGAAAACATATTTTGATTAGAATTATAGTAATTCGTCGATATTTGCTATCATCATGGAGATTTCATGTTCTTGAATGAAAAAGTATATGAAAAATTTGATCAAGCTTCAAATTGCCTACCATAATATTAGGTCCAATTTAGAATTCAAGTTTAACTTGGAATCTTCCCCAAAACCTCCCCGCCTTCCTCTTTCATGGCGGCAACTAAACACAATCATGCCAACTACCTGGATCAAAACTCCATGTTTAAATTGTAATTAAGATTGGTCGAGACTAAACCAAAACTATACATTAACATTTTTCAAACACACTCGCACACACATACACATATGTTATTTACACCCACATACTCATACTCACACACACACACACACACACACACACACACACACAGACATGACATATACATTATGCACACCAACTTATAACAAGCATCCTTAATTTTCATTTCATTTTTTTTTTTCATTTCATTTAATTTCATTTTCAACAAAAGTATAATTTACAGAATGATACACTGACAAAAAATATTCTTACAGAAGTCATGAAATACATAATATATACAATACAAATCAGTAATAAATAATGATTGTTGAAAATGGAGGGCGCTGCTAAAAAGCAAAGCTTGTAGTGTGCAGCGCCCTCAAGAATTACTCTTACATTACCTTAAACTACTAGATGTACTAATACTACTACTACTACTACTACTACTACTATTACTACTACTAGTAATAATAATAATACTACAAGAGAGTCTCTCCCCTATGATGATAAATTTTAAAAAAAATTTAAAAAAAATGTATACCTACAACCAATGAAAACTACTACTTAGAATGAAACCAAAAAAGAAGGGGGAAAAAAAACCAAAACAAAACAAAAAACAAAAAACAAAAACAAAAAAAAACAAGGAGAAAGAAAAAGAAAATTTGGAGGTAAAGAGTTGTAGAGGAAAGAGAGTAAAAGACAATGACATAGAAAATATGGATCAGTAATCTCGCCAACCAAGGTAATCCGCAATGTTGACCAGGTCAGGGCACTAGTACACACTATATCATGTGAGTTCAATTTTATTTAATATAATATAATTTAATTAAATTTAATTGATTTATTTTCCTTTTATATTATGAATGAGCCTAGTCTATTAAATACGAACATAATAAGTGTTGTTTTAGTTTAGTTTTAAACTGATTGAGGCTAGGGGAGTCTTTTATTAAATTATTCAAATTATTCCAAAACTTGGGACCACTAAATGTTATATTTGATTTCGCTAAGTGAGTTCTAATTAGAGGTAAATGATATGCTTCGGAGTTACGCGTTTTATAACGATGTATGGTGTTATTTTTAATAAACATATGCTTAAATGCGTCAGGTTGATTACCAATATTAAAGTTATACATAAATTGTCCTAATTGATAACTATAAAGATCTTGAATTTTGAGAATATTATTATCTTTAAAAAGTTCATTTGTGTGGGCTCGAAATGAGACATTAAAAATAACTCGCAGCGCTTTCTTTTTAATTACAAATTAACACACCCCAAAATACTTTGGCCCGGATTCACAAAGGAGGTTTGTAGGAGGTTTGTACAAACCATGGTTTGACCATGGTTTACATCTATTTACATCTATGGAGTGCTGCTCGTATACAAGTAAACAATTAATAATTTCTAATGATATTACTGTAAGAGCTTGCTAGCCAGTAGATTTCACCTTATGAGAAGACAAACATTTATTTGGTGCATTTTGTAAATGTGTAGCATCAACATTGTTAACAAGTAAGGAGATTGAATTCTTTCTCCATTAATTTGCAAATGGCATTCCATAGTCCAACCATGGTTTTAACAAACCTCCTTTGTGAATTCCACCCATTGTATTTTCAAAATTAATGATTTTGGTAATGATCAGTCTGAGGAACAGGTATTATGCAAACAAACAAATATATATCTTCGGTTTATTTTCTTGTTTAAGTCCAGGATAAAGAGGGTTTTTGTAACAAAATATGACAGCTTGACAGTTTTCACTTCGAGAACGATCATGACATGTGTCACATGGTTACACCTTTGAATACTATGTAACACCATCAGGATCATAGTATCAATCACTTGAAACAGACATTAGAATTACATGACTTTCAACATAAAATGATGCATCACTACATGTAGCAAACGTTATGAATATTATAAGCACATTTCAGAAACTAGGATGTATATAGTACAAGAACAGTCAACTATGAAATCATTACTTAACAATTAAGAACATAACATAACTTTCAATGATCCCCTCGACTCTTGTCCTGCACAAAGATATCCCTCTGGGAAATACCACAGAGTCTTACAATGTGCACTACAATGTGCACTACAGTGTGAACACAGTGCGAAGCACACTATGACATCCCTGTGTTCACAGTTGCGTAATAGTGTGCTCACAGTGTATCACAGTATAATCACATTGAGCTCAGTGTGATCATTTGTTGTAATCACACTAATATTCACTGTGTTTGCAGTGTGCTCACAGTGTTTCATAATGTGGACTACAGAGTGAACACACTGCCAGCACACTATGACTTCCCTGTGTTCACAATAGTGTGCTCACAGTCTGTTCACGGTGTGCTCAATGCTTCACAACATACTCTACAGTCTGAACACATTGTCAGCACATTGTGAAATACCATGCATTTGGTTAGTTGCAGAATAGCATGCTCAGTGTATCACTGTGTCATCACATTGTGCACAGTGTGACCAGTGTGATAACATTGTGCTCAGTTTGATCAAAATGTGATAACATAGTGCTCACAGTGTGATCAAATTGTGATTACATAGTGCTCACAGTGAGATCAAATTGTGATTACATAGTGCTCACAGTGAGATCAAATTGTGATTACATAGTGCTCACAGTGAGATCAAATTGTGATTACATAGTGCTCACAGTGTGATCACATAGTGCTCACAGTGTGATCAAATTGTGATAACATAGTGCTCAGTGTGATCAAATTGTGATTACATAGTGCTCACAGTGAGATCAAATTGTGATTACATAGTGCTCACAGTGAGATCAAATTGTGATTACATAGTGCTCACAGTGAGATCAAATTGTGATTACATAGTGCTCACAGTGTGATCAAATTGTGATTACATAGTGCTCACAGTGTGATCAAATTGTGATTACATAGTGCTCACAGTGAGATCAAATTGTGATTACATAGTGCTCACAGTGTGATCAAATTGTGATTACATAGTGCTCACAGTGTGATCAAATTGTGATTACATAGTGCTCACAGTGAGATCAAATTGTGATTACATAGTGCTCACAGTGAGATCAAATTGTGATTACATAGTGCTCACAGTGTGATCAAATTGTGATTACATAGTGCTCACAGTGTGATCAAATTGTGATTACATAGTGCTCACAGTGAGATCAAATTGTGATTACATAGTGCTCACAGTGAGATCATAGTGTAATTACAAAGTTATCACAGTGTATCACTGTATGATCACACATTGATGACTGTGAGCACAATTTAATCATACTATGATCACATTGTAAAAAGTGTGATCATATAGTGTGATTACATTGTGCTCACAGTGTATCACTGTGTGATCACATTGTGAACAGTGTGATTACATAGTGCTCACAGTATGACCAAAGTGTGATTACATAGAGCTCACAGTGTATCACTGTGTGATCATAGTGTGATCACATTGTGCTCAGTGTGATCAAAGTGTGATTACATAGTGCTCAGTGTATCGCTGTGTGATCAGTTTGATTACATTGTGCTCACAGTGTGATTACATAGTGCTCACAGTGTATCACATTGTGAGCAGTGTAAACATTAAACTTGCCATTAATAATGTCACGTTTCTTGCTATTAATTATGTATAACTGAACCTAATTTGCTTCTGGAAGACAATGTGTGAAGCCCATCGATATAAAATTACTGGATATAGCAACAGCGCCCTCTTCATGAAGCAAGCGACAGTGTGAAAATTACACCCAAAACATTCGATTTACGCGGGTAAATGGAGAACCTTTTGTATTGGGTTTACTTTTAAACATTTGCGGCAGCTTCAATGTCGCACTTTCGGCAGTGTGCTATATCCAGTGGGTATATCGATGGTGAAGACATCAAGATATCCACCACTTCATGATTGAATGAGCACTGATTAAGACAAAAGACCCAAATTCAAAAGTCGCAAGAACTTCTGCATGCCTGTATATTGCTGTGAAACATGTGGTTTAAAGTTTTGAAAAATGGTTCACGAAAATTTTTTGTTTGAAATTCCATCCATTTTATTTTCTAATGGCACATGTGGTTAAATGCATTTATTGCGATAGACGAACATTGCAGTCTGAAATTTCTCTATACACTTTTGCAAACTTTTAAGTATGACCATTTTGTCTTAAATCTGTGCTTTCTCAACCATGAAGCAATTTGAAATTTCTTGACGGATCGATAATCTGCTCTGAATCTAGATATGATAATTGTGACTAGAATCAACCATGGAACACAGAGAATTAATATGAAGCAAATAATAAACATGGGAAATTGAGAATCTTATCAACACCAAGTCTTCCTAATTGCACCTCTTATAGCTCTCCCCATGTCCCATTTCACAAATTGCCATTGAGATGCCTTTAACCAGCATGTTTTATCATGTGCTCTGTTAAATAAACTTTCTCAGTGAAAGCCTTTAAACATACCTTGCAAGTAAAAGGTCTTTCACCAGGATGTGTCATCATGTGTTTTAATAGATGAACTTTCTGAGAGAAAGCCTTTGAACATAACTTGCAAATGAAAGGTCGTTCACCAGTATGTGTCCTCGTGTGTATATCTAGAACACCTTTCACAATAAAAGCCTTTAAACATACCTTGCAAGTAAAAGGTCTTTCACCAGGATGTGTCCTCATGTGTTTTGATAGATGAACTTTCTGAGAGAAAGCCTTTGAACATAACTTGCAAATGAAAGGTCGTCCTCCAGTATGTGTCCTCATGTGTATATCTAGAACACCTTTCGCAATAAAAGCCTTTAAACATACGTTGCAAGTAAAAGGTCTTTCACCAGTATGTGTCCTCATGTGTTCTTTTAGATGACCTTTTTCAATGAAAGCCTTTGAACATACCTTGCAACTGAAAGGCCTTTCAGCAGTATGTACCCTTATGTGTCTTGTTAGATTTCCTTTCTCAGAAAAAGCCTTTGAACATACCTTGCACGTAAAATGTCTTTCACCAGTATGTACCCTCATGTGTCTTGTTAGATTGCATTTCTTAGAAAAAGTCTCTGAACATACCTTGCAAGTAAAAGGTCGTTCACCAGTATGTGTCCTCGTGTCGTGTAAGAACAGCTTTCACAGAGAAAGCCTTTGAACATATCTTGCAACTGAAATGTCGTTCACCAGTATGTGTCCTCATGTGTTCTTTTAGATGATCTTTTTCAGTGAAAGCATTTGAACATATCTTACAACTGAAAGGCCTATCACCAGTATGTGTCCTCATGTGATTTGTCAGAACATCTTTCCAAGAGAAGGACTTTGAACATGTATTGCAACTAAACGGTCTTTCACCAGTATGTGTCCTCATGTGTTTTGATAGATGAACTTTCTGAGAGAAAGCCTTTGAACATAACTTGCAAATGAAAGGTCGTTCACCAGTATGTGTCCTCATGTGTATATCTAGAACACCTTTCCGAGAAAAAGACTTAAAACATATTTTGCAACTAAAAGGTCTTTCACCAGTATGTGTCCTCATGTGTTGTGTAAGATCACCTTTCTGAGAGAAAGACTTTGAACATATTTTGCAACTAAAAGGTCTTTCACCAGTATGTGTCCTCATGTGTATATCTAGAAGTAGAACACCTTTCACAATAAAAGCCTTTAAACATACCTTGCAAGTAAAAGGTCGTTCACCAGTATGTGTCCTCATGTGATTTGTTAGATTACTTTTATGAGAGAAAGCCTTTGAACATACGTTGCAACTAAAAGGTCGTTCACCAGTATGTGTTCTCATGTGACACGCAAGATCACCATGGTGGGAGAAAGACTTTAAACATATCTTGCAACTGAAAGGTCATTCACCAGTATGTGTCCTCATGTGTGCTGTAAGCACACCTTTCTCATAGAAAGCCTTTGAACATAACTTGCATGTGAAAGGTCTTTCACCAGTATGTTTCTTCAGGTGTAGTGTTAGAGCAGCTTTCCGAAAGAAGGACTTAGAACATATTTTGCAACTGAATGGTCTTTCACCCGTGTGTGTCCTCATGTGATTTGTAAGAACACCTTTCTCAGTGAAAGTCTTTGAACTTGCAAGTGAAAGGTCATTCACCATTATGTGACTCCTCACATGTGTTGTTAGAATACTTTTCGTAGAGAAACTATTCGAACATATTTCGCAACTGAAAGGTCGTTCCCCAGTATGTGTCCTCATGTGTATTGTAAGATCACCTTTCTGACTGCAATCCTTTGAACATACCTTGCAAATGAAAAGCCGTTCACCTGTATGTGTCCTCATATGTACTTTTAGATGACCCTTTTCAATGAAAGCCTTTGAACATACCTTGCAACTGAAAGGCCTTTCACCAGTATGTACCCTTATGTGTCTTGTTAGATTTCCTTTCTCAGAAAAAGCCTTTAAACATACCTTGCACGTAAAATGTCTTTCACCAGTATGTACCCTCATGTGTCTTGTTAGATTGCATTTCTTAGAAAAAGACTCTGAACATACCTTGCAAGTAAAAGGTCGTTCACCAGTATGTGTCCTCATGTGTTTTGATAGATGAACTTTCTGAGAGAAAGCCTTTGAACATAACTTGCAAATGAAAGGTTGTTCACCAGTATGTGTCCTCGTGTGTATATCTAGAACACCTTTCTGAGAGAAAGACTTTGAACATATCTTGCAACTGAAATGTCGTTCACCAGTATGTGTCCTCATGTGATTTGTCAGAACATCTTTCCGAGAGAAGGACTTTGAACATGTATTGCAACTAAACGGTCTTTCACCAGTATGAGTACTCATGTGTATTGTTAGATTACTTTTCTCAGAGAAAGCCTTTGAACATACCTTGCAACTGAAAGGCCTTTCACCAGTATGTGTCCTCCTGTGATTTGTTAGATTACTTTTCACAGAGAATGCATTTGAACATACCTTGCAACTGAAAGGCCGTTCACCAGTATGTGTCCTCATGTGTCTCATTAGATCACCTTTCTGAGAGAAAGACTTTGAACATATATTGCAACTAAACGGTCTTTCACCAGTATGAGTTCTCATGTGTATAATTAATTTACCTTTTCTAGAGAATGCCTTTGAACATAACTTGCAAATAAATTCTATACATGAGCGTTTATTTTCGTGTGTCTGTGTATCAAATTTGTCAAGGAGTGTTTTAGGACCAATGCTGCATTTGCTTGGTCTGTCACAGACATGGGGGCTTCCAGTACCCATATCATCTTCACGATCCTCATGAAGTTCATCTGTGTGTTTCCTTGAGATAATCCTTGTTCTACAAGTACCTATAGTGCCTTCAGGAAGGGCCTGCCTGGTCCTTGCTTCTCCCAGATTTGTAGTGGCATCACACTTTCCACAGGAAGCATCTGCTGCACCCATCTCAAGATCAGCATTTCCTGCAATGATTGATATTGACATTGAACCAATCATCAGTTGAGATACTTTGTTTTCCAGAGAACAATTAGTCAGGCAACGGTTAATGACAAAAACCAAAGAACTAGCAGTATTACTAGTACATCACACCTCCATAGTACATACAGGCACAAATGTGTAATGTCAAAAATGCTTTCATTTATTGACAACACTTATATTGTAGGCTAAACATTTCAGCTCTGATCAAAGATTGGCGGATGATAGAATGCAAAACATTGTTTTTTTTAATTAGAAGTCAAACAGTGTATCAGCAGTCGAAATATAGCTTACCCATAACATGAACTATTCAAATCCGCGGTATAGACATTTTGTATTTGAATGTGTCACCTTCATTTTTTTATGAATGCAGATTTTGATGTAGACTCGATTGAAAGCGGTTCACTATTATGTGTACTCATGTGCAGTACTCTTTTCAAAACAGCCTATTAACATATCTTGCAAATGAAAGGACGCTCACCAGTGTGTGAGCTAATTTGCTCTGTTACGTTACTTATATGACAGAACACCTTTACACATATATATTGCAAATACAAGGTCGTTCACCAGAATGGACTATTCTCATTTTTGATGGCTGAACATTTTCAGCTTTGACCAAAAGTTGGCAAAGGATGGATTGCAAAACTGTTAATTTTGGAAGAACTATAGTGTATCAGCAGATGATAGATAGCTTGTCAATGACATTACCTATTCAAACCTCCTGTAGGAACCTCTTTGTACAACAAGGTCCTTGGGATTATAGAAATGTTCTTGCTATATCGGGTAGATTTTGATATCAGGGTGAAAAAACCCAAGAACATTGAGAGCTGGGACCTGGTTGAGTTTATGAATGGGTTTCACTGTAGATTTCTAGTATTACATGTTGCATGTAGTTTGTTGTAGAGTCAATCAAGCAATTTAATATAATTTCCCCCTCTGTTTATCACTACAGTACTTTATGAAAGGACCTTCACATTGACTTAGCATGGTCAGACTGATCTTTTTGGCTATTTATTGGAGGCACATGCCCCCCCCCCCCCACCCCCCAATGCCTTCCCTGTTATCGTACCTTGCAAGAGCAAGGTCATTCATTCTATGTGTCCTCATGTGTTGTGTTAGATAAACTTTCTAAGGCAAAAGCCTTTGAACATAATTTGCAAGTAAAAGGTCTTTCACCATAATGTTTCTTCAAGTGTCTTGTTAGAACATCTTTCCGAGAGAAGGACTTTGAACATATTTTGCAACTGAATCATCATAAACCAGTATGTGTCCTCATGTGTTTTGTAAGAACACCTTTCTCGGTGAAAACCTTTGAACATAACTTGCAAATGTAAGGACATTCACCAGTATGTGTCCTCATGTGTTTTGTAAGAACACCTTTCTCAGTGAAAGCCTTTGAACATAACTTGCAAATGAAAGGCTGTTCACCAGTATGTGTATGCATGTGTTTTGTTATATTACTTTTCTGTGTGAAAGCATTTAAACATTTACTGCAACTAAAAGGCCTTTCACCAGTGTGTGTCCTCATGTGTATATCTAGAACATCTTTCCTTGAAAAAGCCTTTGAACATTCCTTGCAAATAAAAGGCCGTTCTCCAGTATGTGTCCTCATGTGTACTGTTAGACTACCTTTCAGAATGAAAGCCTTTAAACATACCTTGCAAGTGAAAGGTTTTTCACCATTATGTCTCTTCAGGTGTCTTGTTAGATCACCTTTCTGGGAAAAGGACGTTGCACATATTTTGCAACTGAACGGTTTTTCACCTGTATGTGTCCTCATGTGATTTATTAGATTACTTTTCTTAGAGAAAGCCTTTGAACATACCTTGCAATTAAAGGGTCTTTCACCTGTATGTGTCCTCATATGTCTCATTAGATCACCTTTCTGAGAGAAAGACTTTGAACATATATTGCAACTAAACTGTCTTTCACCAGTATGTAGAGAATACCTTTGAACATAACTTGCATTCGATTTTCGAACAAGAGCGTTCATTTTCATGTGCCTGTGTATTACATTTGTCAGAGAGAGTCGTTGAACCAATGCTTCATTTGCATGATCCATCACAGACATGGGGACTTCCAGTACCCCTATCATCCTCACAATCCTCGTTTAGTTCATCTGTGTGGTTCCTTGAGGGAACCCTTGTTCTACAAGTACCTATAGTGCCTTCAGGAAGGGCCTGCCTGGTCCTTGCTTCTCTGAGATTTGTAGTGCTATCACATTTTCCACAGGAAGCATCTGCTGCACCCATCTCAAGATTAGCATTTCCTGCAATGATTGATATTGACATTGAATCAATCATCAGTTGAGATACAGTGTGTGCGGTAATGTGTTGTTTGATTACTTACAGGCCACAAAACCTTTGAACATATCGTGCAAACAAAAAGTCGTTGACCAGTATGTGTCCTCCTTTGTCTTTTTAGAAGACCTTTCCGAGAGAAAACCTTGAAATGTCCTCAACCAGTATGTGTCCTCATGTGTTTTGTTAGATTACATTTATGACAGAAAGCCTTTGAACATAATTTGCAACTGAAAGGTCTTTCACCAGTATGTGTTCTCATGTGTGTATCTAGACCATCTTTCCGTAAAAAAGCCTTTGAACATAACGTGCAACTGAAAGGCTTTTCACCAGTATGTGTTCTCATGTGTATAACTAGAACACTTTTCTGAGAAAAGGCCTTGGAACATTCCTTGCAAATGAAAGGTCGTTCACCAGTATGTGTCCTCATGTGTTTTGTAAGATCACCTTTATGAGAGAAAGACTTTGAACATATTTTGCAACTAAAAGGTCTTTCATCAGTATGTGTCCTCATGTGGTTATCTCGAACACCTTTCACAGTATAAGCCTTTAAACATACTTTGCAAGTAAAAGGTCTTTCACCAGTATGTGTCCTCATGTGATTTGTTAGATTACTTTTCTTAGAGAAAGCCTTTGAACATACCTTGCAATTGAAGGGTCTTTCACCTGTATGTGTCCTCATATGTCTCATTAGATCACCTTTCTGAGAGAAAGACTTTGAACATATATTGCAACTAAACGGTCTTTCACCAGTATGAGTTCTCATGTGTATCAATAAATTACCTTTTCTAGAAAATACCTTTGAACATAACTTGCATTTGATTTTCGAACAAGAGCGTTCATTTTCATGTGCCTGTGTATTACATTTGTCAGAGAGAGTCGTTGAACCAATGCTTCGTTTGCATGATCCATCACAGACATGGGGACTTCCAGTACCCCTATCATCCTCACAATCCTCGTTTAGTTCATCTGTGTGGTTCCTTGAGGGAACCCTTGTTCTACAAGTACCTATAGTGCCTTCAGGAAGGGCCTGCCTGGTCCTTGCTTCTCCCAGATTTGTAGTGGCATCACATTGTCCACAGGAAGCATCTGCTGCACCCATCTCAAGATCAGCATTTCCTGCAATGATTGATATTGACATTGAATCAATCATCAGTTGAGATACAGTGTGTGCGGTAATGTGTTCTGTTAGTTTACCTAATGCCACAAAACCTTTGAACATATCGTGCAAACAAGAAGTCGTTGACCAGTATGTGTCCTCCTTTGTCTTTTTAGATGACCTTTCTGAGAGAAAACCTTTGAACAAAGTACAAACCTTGCATGTGAAATGTCCTCAACCAGTATGTTTCCTCATGTGTTGTGTTAAATTAACTTTCACAGTGAAAGCCTTTAAACATACCTTGCAAGTAAAAGGTCTCTCACCAGTATGAGTCCTCATGTGTTTTGATAGATGAACTTTCTGAGAGAAAGCCTTTGAACATAACTTGCAAATGAAAGGTTGTTCACCAGTATGTGTCCTCGTGTGTATATCTAGAACACCTTTCCGAGAAAAAGACTTAAAACATATTTTGCAACTAAAAGGTCTTTCACCAGTATGTGTCCTCATGTGTTTTGTAAGATCACCTTTCTGAGAGAAAGACTTTGAACATATTTTGCAACTAAAAGGTCTTTCACCAGTATGTGTCCTCATGTGTATATTTAGAACACCTTTCACAGTAAAAGCCTTTAAACATACTTTGCAAGTAAAAGGTCTTTCACCAGTATGTGTCCTCATGTGCTTTGTTAGACTACTTTTCTGAGAAAAAGCCTTTGAACATACCTTGCAAATGAAAGGGCGTTCACCAGTATGTGTCCTCATGTGTCTCAATAATTGACCTTTTCCAGAGAATGCCTTTGAACATAACTTGCAAATTAATTCTACACAAGAGCGTTTATTTTCAAATGCCTGTACATTACATTTGTCAGAGAGAGACTTTGAACCAATGCTGCATTTGCTTGGTCCGTCACAGACATGGGGACTTCCAGTACCCCTTACATCGTCACAGTCCTCGTTTAGTTCATCTGTGTGTTTCCTTGAGGGAACCCTTGTTCTACAAGTACCTATAGTGCCTTCAGGAAGGGCCTGCCTGGTCCTTGCTTCTCCCAGATTTGTAGGGGCATCACATTGTCCACAGGAAGCATCTGCTGCACCCATCTCAAGATCAGCATTTCCTGCAATGATTGATATTGACATTGAACCAATCATCAGTTGAGATACTTTGCTTTCTATAGCACAATTAGTCGGACAACAGTAATTGACAAAAACTAAAGAACAAGCAGTGTTAGCTCATACACATCCGTAGTACATAGAGGCACTAATGTGTACTGTTATGATTTTCACTTGACAAGACTTATATTGATGGCTGAACATTTCCAGATCAAAACAATATTCTTTATTATATCCTACATGAATAAAATCCTGTTCAGTGATTGGTCTACATAGCGTCATGTGACCAAACATAGTAATGCCCATGGAGAAAAATGTGCTATGCGTGACGTCATTCATGGAATAGTAAATGCTATTCCATGAATGACGTCATAGACGCCGGGTGATCATATTGAGCCCATAGAGATGCGTGTTATAAAACTACCCTGCGAGAAGAGGTCTTGTTTTTGCTTGCGAAAGATGCTCGACGAGATTTCTCAAAGAGTTATTTAAAAAGAAATACGGCATATTTTCACCCGTGAATATCAATAAGTTCCAAAGAATATTCTTGAGATGCATTTCATGTATAACGTAGCGGTATTCGAATTAAAAAATTACGACAATGGTGCATATTGTGCATCGTTGTCCTTCTGTGGTCGTGACACTAATTCGTCATTTAACAATTGTCCGCGGTGTGCACTGCACTAGCTGTATGTGTAATGTACGAATAACTATTTTCTCCATACAATTACACGCGTGTAGTATGTAAAGCAGGTTAATTATTCACTTTGATGCGCGCGTTTTGCATTTGGGTGCGCATTAGTTGTTAATGCGCGTAACCATGAATGGAAAGATAGCGCAATACGCGCTCGGCGCTTGGACTATTGCGCAAAGGGGGTCAGTGTCACAAACAGAACATAGTCAGTGCAGTGATGGTTCCATGATCAATGTTTTATTTTTCTTTATATTTTCTTTAATTTAATTGAAATCATTTATTTTTGCGATGATTATGATTATGCGAAGGATATCAAACAAATATATCATGCACTATTTCGAGCCACTAGTGAAATTATGGATTCCTCGGTGACAGAAAAAGCACTATGTTCTTCGGGTCTACGACCCTCAGAACATAGTGCTTTTCCTGTCACCTCGGAATCCATAATTTCAACTAGAGGCTCTCAGTGCATGGTATATTTGTTTATTAGGAGTGAAATAGTGTTTCAGCAGTCGAAATATTGCTTACCAATAGCAAACAGTTCAAATCCGCACTATAGACATTTTGTATTTGAATGTGTTGCCTTCATTTTTGTATGAATGCAGATTTTGATGCAGAGTCGATTGAAAATTTATACTCATGTTTCCTTCTGCAGTACTCAAAACAGCCTTTGAACATATCTTGCAAATGGAAGGTCGTTCACAGTATGTTTCCTCATATATTGTGAATACACAGAACACCTTTCTGAGAAAAATTCTTTGTATATATACCTGCAATTGAACGGTCTTTCAACAGTATGCTTCCTCATTTGTATACCCAATACACCTTTCTCAAAGAAAGTCTTTGGACTTATCTTGCAAATGAAAGGACACTCACCAGTGTGTGTGCTAATTTGCTGTTAGATTACTTAGATTAGATTAGATTAGAACACCTTTACACATATCTTGCAATAACAAGGTCGTTCACCAGTATGTACTATTTTCATTATTGATGGCTGAACATTTTCAAGTCCGATATTTTGAAAAACAGATATGAGTTGTGTAAAAATGGACGGATATCGGATATATCCGGGGAATAAAAGAAGAAAAAAACAAAAGTCGATTTTAAATTTATTTTATTTTTAATTTTTTTAAATCCGATATCCGTCCGTTTGTTCAATTACAATCGGTAGGACAGTGCGATGTTAGTGTACAAACTGCTGTCAAGATGAAAGACTTTGATATCTCATCATAGATTCTTCTAAATTTGGCTCTCACTATACCACTTGCATATTAATCCTCAGCTTACCATTGGTTTATTTGTTTTGTCTATTTGTAATATATGTAAAAAACCTTAACTTTTAACTTTAGCAATAGATAAGCAATGTTCAATGTGCCATTTTCTGATTGAATCTATCGAATGGGGATTTAAAAATTTAACGAATAAAAAAAAAAAAAAAAATAAATAAATAAATAAATAAATAAATAATCTTTTCGGATACCCGTATCAGAAAATTTGAATCCGGTATCCGACCATCACGGTCGGATATCGGATGGATATCCGTTTGGCTCAGCCCTATACATCACACTTTCATTGTTGTCACTTGATTAATGTATCGATGGCTGAACATTTTCAGCTCTGATCAAAAGTTGGGGTAGGACAGATGGCAAAACATTTTTTTTTTGTCAGAAGTGAAAGAGTGTATTAGCAGTCGAATTATAGCTTACCAACAATAAACTATTCAAATCTACAGTACAAACATTTTGTATTTGAATGTTGCCTACATTTTTTTTTATGAATGAAGACTTTGATGAAGAGTTGGTATGTCTTTCATAGCAAGCATTATTGTTAGTGATATTACTATCGTAACTTTTATTCTGCAACTCTACAAGATGTGGATTTGCAGTGCATTGTAATATGATATTGATGATACCATCAATTGAGCTGAATAATCAATCCAGGGTGTAGGCGTGCAAGTTCATACATGCTTCTATTACTGACTTATGAATGGATTTGCGCATGTCTAATTGTGACGTATGAATGGGTTTATGCATGTCAGCTATAATACCTGCAAGTGATTCTTTAATAAATGGGTTGAAAATGTTTTTAAAATCAATAATTTGAAATTTCAGTTATTGGATTTTTTCCATACACAAGACTGATGAAGAGTTATGTTTTTGTTTGAGTTTTCCTCTAAATAGAATGTATAATAGACTGCCTCATTCTTTCATGATATATCAGAAATATTAAATTCGCTAGGATCATAATACTGAACTTGTCTTTAAACACTTGCAATATGATTCTAGCTCATGCAATATTTCTGATATACCACTCAAGGCCAGTCAATAGTAATCTGGCCAGTTGGTAAGGGCTGGTTGAAGTATTCAAATTTAAGCACCACTCAATATTTCATATTTTATTAGTCTTTAAAATGGGAATAAAAATGGAGATGATCTGGTGATGTAGCGAGACTTCTGGAAATTAGATGGACACATCGTTTAACAGAATGGCAACCACGGAAGGGTAAGAGAAGAAAAGGAAAGCATCAGAAAAGATAGGGAGAAAAATTATGGGAACAGCCGCATGCATGGCCCCAGATAGCTAGAGACAGAAGAGAATGGCAATGTCATGAGGATGGCTTTGTACAATGTCTGAATGAACTATGGCCTGATAGATAGATCAATAGATAGATAGATACATAGATAGATAGATAGATAGATAGACAGAGATATATAGATATATAGATAGATAGATAGATAGATAGATCAATAGATAGATAGATAGATATACAGGGAAACCCTGTTTTAACGAGCTCGCTTATAACGAGGTACCGTTTATAACGAGGAGAATCATTTGGTCCTGATTGTTTTAATGTGCGTTCCAATGGCATAATGCTCCGCTTATAACGAGCTCGGTTATAGGGAGATTCCGGTTATAACGAGCACATTCTGCTCATGCACACTCGAAAGAAAAACATTTAAAGGGGACCACCAGGCAAGAACAACACATTATTATGTTTTGGTACCGTTTTGTGATATCAAATAGATACCCAACATTTTGCAAAGGGTTGTGTAATTAATAAACAAAGCAATTAATTTCCACCAAACATTTACAAGTGCGCCCACTCCCCAAATCAAACACACCGTACACACAGAATGATACCGTAGCACACACAGAATGATACACTTGGCTTACACTGCACTACACATGGCTTGACTCGTCGACGTTCGTAATAGGGGGTTAATCATGTGCGAGCGTACTGCTCTATGCTATGGGGACAAGACTTTGGTTTTGTAGCTCCTTCTTCGAAAATAAATAAATCCCCCTTGGTTGTGTTTGCTTTTCTCCCCCTGCAGTGCACCAACTTTAGGGGCCATCTACAAAGTATGTAAGCACAATAGGGGCCGTGGGGGTATGGGTGCTTCGGAATCAAGGTACTGATGGATATTTCGTTTTTTAATTTGAAAACGAAACAATGAAAATGAAAATTTGACCAGAATCCATTTTTTTTAAAGGTTTTACAAAATGGAAAAACGACCAGAATCCAATATCCATTTAGCAAATTTATAGGAAAACGAGATATTGAAAAACGAATAACAGCGAGTGTTTCGCATTTCAATTATTATGCCCCTCGCCCCTCCCCTTCTCCCCTCCCAACACTAGTCCCATTTCCTGTTCATATATTAAATTAAACCCCTAAAATCAAGGAAGTAACATAATACTACTCCTTTATATCGCTGTATCCAGACCTCACCCCACCCCCACCCTCACCCTCACCGGCTCACCCTCCCCCTCCCCTCCCCCTCCCACTCGTGCCCTCCCCCTCTCTCCCTTCCCGACAATAGTCGCACTCTAAAACCAAGGAGGTAACACTAACAGATTCACCAAGTGTATGTATATTATTCGGGGGTTACATGTACGTGATATAATGGGGAAATATTTACAAAAAGTCTAGAAACTAGACTAAGTGCACTGCAGATCGCACGGCAAATAAACGCATGGCCGCATTTCGGGTTTCTGAATTCTGAAATGCGCAACACTCGCCGTTATTCGTTTTTCAATATCTCATTTTCCTATTTGCTAAATGGATATTGGATTCTGGTCGTTTTTCAATTTTGTAAAACCTAACAAAAAATGGATTCTGGTCAAATTTTCATTTTCGGTTTCGTTTTCAAATTGAAAAACGAATTATCCATCAGTACCTTGATTCTTCGGCATTAATGCATACGACATGTTCAATCACATGGGCTCAATTTCGGACAATAATTTATGTAGTAATGTGTACTTTGTAGATGGCCCCTTAGTACCAACAAAATCAAGATCGTTGCTTCTACGATGTCGACAGTGCAGTGTTGGAGCAAGAGTTGGAGTCATACTTCTAAGCATGCATGAAATGCCGACACATTCATCACATAACAAAGTTAAAACAGACGAACATTTGGTTTTGTAAATTGCTCAATGGCTTTACTTGTGTATCATTCAGCAATAAACATGTTACAATTTGTGTATGGTGCATGTGGTACATTATGTAAGTAACGCTGATGAAAAACACAGCACTGTGATTGGCTGATACTCCCCGCTGAATTGGGGGAAAGGCGTGGTGTGTCGTATTAGGGGTTATGATTGGTAGATAGTTAAGACGACAAAGATTGATAACTTTCATTGAGATTTGTTATAGCGGAGACGGAGTAGCCTTCTTTTTCATTAGACTACTCGTGGACTCTGATTTTTTTCTCTTCCCCTAATCTAATACTGGAAACAATTATTTAAACCGGACAATTGTCTGTTTGTAGAAAAGTATTGTGAGGTTATTGTCGTGAAAACGAAAGTTATTATTAAAGTGATATGTTTTTAATGTAAAATAAAGAACGTCACTCATTTATTTGTTCTTCTATCACTTTCAAAGTTCATGCAAATGGTCACCAGAATGGTGACATGCAAACCAAATTCTACATCAATAAAGAAAATCCAGTTATGAAATGTTTAGCTACAAAAGTCAGATATACGGTACTGTGAACAAAATATTTGTTTGTAGACATGCATTGTGAGATATTGTCTAAAACAGTTATCATTATTATATTAGTGAAATGTTTGTTTATAAAATGTAAAGTAAAGTACGTCACTCATTTCTTTTTTTCTTCTATCACTTTCAAATTCATGCAAATAGTGATATGAATGCGTCCACATGCACGTTGAGTTAAACCAAATTTTACATCAGAAAAATATTCAGTTGTGACATCCATAGCTGCAAAAGTATCATTAAACAAGGTACTGAGAACAAAATATATTTTTCAAAGATGCAATAATACTCAAGACATGCAAGTATTTTGCACATGCCACAGTCAAAGTAAAAACTAAACATGATACTACATGCTACATACTAGCTGTATGTTTTTTTTCTTTTCTGTTCCAAATAATAAAAGCATTGCGTATTATTCCGCTAACACAAGCATATCTTTATGTTCTTGATTGTAACTTTCAAATTCAGAAGTCACTTGAAATAGTCTGTGAGAACATTTTTCTTTTGGTGTTTCTCAAGTTGTCTCATGAGAAAAGATTCATATCGGTCTAGGTGTAGCCCAAACTCCTCTGAACAATCCTGCATCAGATTATAATGGCGGATGGTGTCCACCGCAGCGAAAGCTTCTTTCAAACTTGGTGGCTCAGCTGAACCAACATCTTCCATTGACTCATCCTCCGCATCATCATCTGGTGCTTTGACTGTACATAGCCACAATTTCATCATCTGTCAGCTCCTCGTGACACTCTGCGTTTGCATCAACTGTGATGTATTCGTCAAGAGATGGAACTTCTTCGAAGAGGTCGGCCAATCGTTCCCAAATGTTCCTGAATTCTCTGTTCGTCTCGCAATCATCTACATCAGGTAGGCGATCGGGATCTTCAGGCTCAGCTTCAGGTTCAGGTTCGGGATCGTCCAAGTCTCGATCGCTGTCTTCATCAGATCTGACTGGCGCTACAAAGCCCACATGTCGGTAGACATTGGCGATGTAGAGGGGGTCACCTTACCCCAGGCAGCTTTCAAGGCAAGGATGGCGTCAAGGAGATCCCATTTAAATGGAGTGTCCCTTTCTGCCGCTGCAAGTCGCCGCGAAGCCAGGATATGACGGTAGTGCAGCTTCATGGTACGGATAACTCCCCCATCCATTGGCTGTGTCACACTGATTGTGTTTGGGGGCAGAAACACAAGTTCCATGTTGTCCAACTTAACATTGGGATGGGCCGGGCAGTTGTCAACCACCATCGCAATCTTCCGGCCTTGCCTTCCCATGTTGCCGTCCAGTTTGCGCAACCAATTCTTGAACAGACCGCCGTTCATCCAAGCTTTCTTGTTTGCCTCGTAATCGACAGGAAGTTTTCTGATGTTCTTGAAGGCGCGCGTCTTCTTGCTTTTTCCTATAGCAAGTAGTGGCAACTTATCACTTCCATCCATATATGCACACACGAAAGCAGTGATGCGTGTTTTGGCTTGCTTGCTGCCATGGTAGGCCTTGCCAATAAATCCTAGGGATTTTTCCAGAAGATGCCCGTTTCATCAGCATTGTATATGTCGGCAGGGGCATAGCGGTCCAACATATCCTTGAGGCCCCCCTCCTTCCAATCCGCAACCACCTCCAGGTCCACGCCTGCTGCCTCTCTAGCCTTCTGGATGTGACCGATCCCATGTCGCTTTTTGAACCGCTCCACCCAGCTCATTGTAGGAGGAGCGTCATGCCCGAGTTCCTCGGCGAAGTGTTCGGCTTTCGAGAGGAGCATATTTCCATCCAAACGCAAGTCTGGCTGGGATTCCTTTTGCCGAAACCATAAGAGGAGTGCGGCATCCACGTCATCATATGACACACCTCTTCTTCTCTTCAAGTTCCCCTTTCGGGCATCCGATGGGTTTTCCACGGCGATGATGATTTTTCCTCTGTTCTTCAAGATGCCTGACAGTGTGTTCGGCTTAAGGTTAAACTTGGCCGCCACATCTTTCTTCTTCAAAGCGGGATTTCTATCAACAAAGTTGATAATCTCGTACTTCTCGTCATACGATTTTGTTGTCAATTTTCTCTTCGTAGCCATGTTGAGTGCTGTTTACAGCGAGAGGAGCAAGTGAAAACTGATTATTTGGGAAGGCTGTGAATATGATGCAGCGCAAAGTGCTCTCAATAAAAAATTAAAAATACAATTAATACAAGAAGGACCTCAAAATATCGTAGGGCTTTCCTGATTTGAGCTTGTAATACAATTTCTCTGAACAAAGCGGTTACACTTGAAAACAAAAATGTAAATCAAAAGTTAAATCTGTTCCTTTTTTCATTTTGTGAAAGTGGTATGAAATATTTATCCTCAATTTCGAATTTAACATCGTAATTGTAGACTGTGGGTCCCGTTTAAAATTAAGTAAAGAATTTCAAGCACCTATAATAAACAATTTTACAAGGCAGTCTTTTAGAGAATTTCAAGTAATAAAACAATTTTTACAAGACGGTCTTTGTCATGGGATCCATGCAAGCATCGAAGGACGGTGTATCGAGATGAGAAAGGGAGAGCGAGAGAGAGGAAGAGAGAGATGCGAGGAAGAGAGAGATGCGAGATAAGAACAGAGGAGCGTCAGTGCGTCGAGTCTAAATGTAAACAAAACTGCCGCGTGGCCGTAATTGGTGATGACACATTGCAGTTTAGTTCGAGCAAGGAGTAAAATATTTCTTCGAATTATGTGATCATGCGAATTTCATGTTTTGTTTTGAAAGTGTACCGGGAATTTGATCGACTTAGACGATAATTCGACTTACAAAATTCGACTTATGCAGAGGAATAACACACGCAAGTGTATGACAATAAATCGGGACTTTTTATAATCATCGACTTACGCGATTATTCAAATTTTTAATTGTGTTCAATCTACATTTCTCCCACTTTCTGCTTTCCCACAGGACTCTAATCGGCAGCCAGATTACCATTTGTTATAGTTTGATACATATATAGTTGCACATATTGTGATATATCACATGCGCCACTTTTTAATGATGTTTTATCTACATTTCTCCCACTTTCTGTTTTCCCACAGGTCTCTAATCAGCAGCCAGCTGCATTAGTTTCATAAGACTTATTTATTTGTTATGTTGTAATTATTTTATATACTTATTTATATATCATGTATATATCTTGCTAACTAATAATTAACCGACATTACACTCTCATTTTACATTTCTCTACAGGGTTTCAATTTGTGTACATAAGCATTGTCTGATTTGTGTACATCCTTCTTTCTCTTGTTCATCTTTCCATTGATCATCACCCATTCTTATCCCCCCCCCCCCCCCTCCCCATCAGCATTCCTGTTCATCCTACCACCACTCTTCATTAATCCCACCTCATCCACTTAAGCTCCTCTTTGTTTACCCACCCCCCCCCCCCCCCCCCCCCCTCACACCTCCCTCTTCTGTGGCCACTCTGGCCTCCTTTACTATAAGCCCTTTCATCCCGCCTCCATTCACATCTTGTCTCCATTCACTATTCATGTTCTCAATTACCATCCTGTATGGTACTTCTTTGATCATGCCTCCTTCTATCTTTCTATGGTAAATTGCCACTTGGTCTACAACCATTTGGTCCATTCCCATTTGGTCTACTAGAAAATTATGGATCTGGCGGCTTAATTATGATTATGATTATGGATTATGATTAGGATTAGGGTTGTGGATTAGGGTTAGGGTTAGGGTAAGGGTTAGGGTTAGGGTTTTGGAGGCATCAGGTAGTAGACCAAATGGGAAGTAGACCAACTGAGATTAGACCAAGTGAACATAAACCCTTTCTATGACCCACACTCCAACCCCTTGCTCCCTGTTACATTTCCTCCAATCCCAGCCTAGTCTGATTGGTCACTCACAGCCCTTTAGGCTTTAGAACATTGTTCCATGTCTCCACCCCCTTTCTTAGTTTCTCAGCATGTGTACCTATAATATGTATATATTGTTTTTGTTTACTATAATCGTCACTTTATAGCCTCTGAAGAAGATTCTGCTAGGATCGAAAATTTAGGCCCTATATTGACTCTCATTATTCGATATATGCGACTTCGACTTACGGGGAGTTGACTGTAGTTAGATAGATAGTTAGATAGATATCTTGATAGATATATCTAGATATCTAGATAGATAGATAGATAGATAGATAGATAGATAGATAGATAGATAGATAGATAGATAGATAGATAGATAGAAAATGCAAATAGTCTTCCCTACCTGAATCCTTTGACTGGACATCATGCCATGTCCTGCGTGTTCCATGAAGTGTTGGATGGTTGGTCTTTGTCCTCGGGATGTCTCCTCCAGTATCCATTCCTTGATCCTGAAGCTCAGCTGCTTGGGTCACATCTGTCCTGCATTTATCACATTTCATGGCAATGTTCTGCTCCGTACCACCCAAGGAATACTGGACTCTGCTACGTGGCAGTACCTTGTGACAGTCCTCACATTTAGCAATTTGTTTCTTGATGCGTAGTTTCTGGAGCGGAATCTTAGGTGTCTTCATTGGAGGAAATGTACTCTTGAGCTCTCTTGGAGCTAATGTGGGCTTACAGTGTAGCAGGAAATCATTTTCGCCATCCAAATGTTCATCATCACCTAAAAAAAAGTGAAAAAAAAAAAATCTATTAAGGCCTGTATCACTGTTTTCAATTAATTTTGACACCGACATAGATGTTTATCTGTTCACATACTGCGCGTCTGTTCCATGCATACAAAAAACGACATCAATCCCATTAAAAAAACCTCTCACCCAACATAGAAACACACCTCATCGAATAATAACACTGAGCCATATCTTATATGGAAAAGCTTGTCAGCGTGTGCCACATACCGAACCTATTCAAAAAAGCCCGCGCGAATCAACGGATTCGCTCCACTGGCTTCCATACAAAGACGTCGTTTTAACGACCTGCCTGTTACAAACATCATTTCTCTGCTATACGCTGTAGCGCAGAGAAATAAACATCTGTGTCATTTACATCGTGTCTTATACAGCTGCTGTTTTGATTTAAAGTACAATGTGGTATAATCGTTGAAATATCAGTCTAATGCTGTATCCAATCTCATACAATATTGGCAAAATAAAAAATAATTAAATATCATGTGTTACTCATTTATGTCCATTGCGAAAGAATTAAAGTTACATGTAGTAGCACCAGTGGTGGTCCCAGTATTTAAAGAGGGGGTGGGCAGCTTGGGACCAAATTAGCTGTCATTATCAGAACACAGAATGACACTGAAAGATACTGGACATCATATGCGAGTACCGTATTGACCGGCGTAATCGCCGCATAGTTGGGGTGCGGCGCGTACGCGGCGATAGCCAAATTTTGACTATTGACAGGCCCCAAAACAACACATTTCCACATGTGTGGGACTAAAAATGAATACTGCACTGTAATGTATTGCGTGATAAAAAAAATACAAAGCCAAATTGTATAAGTTTACCCTAGCCTAGAACGGTTTCTCACCTTTTTTGCTGATATTTGCTAAATCCGATACATTTTTAACTCTGAAGTTACGATATTAATGAAACAAACTATCACTACCAGCGCCGCGCTTGCCTGTCATTTACTTTACTGATTAAGACCTACATGCCATGCCGATTAGCATTGGTGTTTTTGGTATGATGCAGCGCATGGCCGTCGATCCTGGGGGGGGGGGGGGGGCAGGGGGGCAGTCGCCCCCCCCCCCCCCAATGAAAATATTGGGGGGGGGGGGGGGGGGCGAACATATCATTTCGCCCCCCCAATAATTCCGAAAATGAGGAACAAAAAAAATCGAGTGATATAATGCCAAAGAGTGGAAAGACACATTTATCAATAATTAATCTTCAAAATAGTTTGAAAAGGACTGTAAATCTCTTTTTTGCCGCGCGCTTCGTGCGCATACAGTTTCTCATATTGCAAGTTTAATTTTGGTTGCGGGAACTAACCTTTCGAAATGCGTTGGGCAGTGTAATTTCTCAAACGCACACCTCAAACATGTCAAAGTTTATTAAACCCTCATCTATAGATAGCATCTTTCAGTCAATTCGGTCCATATGCGCTGAACGCAAATCAAATTGAAAAATCATGTCCCCCCCACATCTGAACGTGGAGGAGATTGTCCCCCTCCCTTTGTCATTATGTATGTTTGGTTCCATACTTATATACTTCATATTACGTGAAATCTCGGGTCTCGGGTGTGCACCAAATCGCACAATTTCACGCCCAAAAATACAAAAGCTCCCTACTGTGGGAGGGGGACACCCCCTCCCACGCTCGGTTCGCTTCGCTTCCGTCTCCCCTCCACTTTTGAGAAGTTGTTGACGCCCTTGTTTAGTTACATGGGAGCCCAATGCCCTAGACTATATCGATGGCTGTATAGTATACAGGATCACGTGGATACATCTCATGCAAGGCTCAATCTTTTCCTTGCTATGCCCTTTAAAAATAACGTTACGAGTAGGTTCACTATTTTATACAATTTTACCACCCATGATAGGAGTTGCAAATGTCTGAAATCTAAAAGCTTCCGGGGGCTCTGCCCCCTGGACCCCCATTATTGTCCCCAAATGTGGGTGCCCCCCAAAGTCAGGTCTTCGAGCCATCAAGACACTTTCAATGAGCGCATAATAAAACTTCCGGGCATGCCAATGTGGGGCTTTTAGCTCTCTCAGTGGTCACTCTGGAAAATGTTCAAATTTCGCCCCCCCCCCCCCCCCCCCCAATCGCAAAAACGGATCGACGCCCCCGATGCAGCGCGCACGTGATACGTACGGCATTGCACAGTAATACAGGGTTCTCTGTAGTACAGTACAGTAGGGGTACCCAGTAGAGTTTGGTTATTTTGATCGAGTATTCGAGTTCAATTCAGTACCACTTCCATGGTACATCGTATGCAGCAATACTCGACTCGTAGCTTGCAGTGTTTTATTGTCGCCAGTTTCCCTAGCGCACTTTTCTCCCACTTTTTTTTCTTCATTCATTTCATTGCTCAAAGTCGGCCTCTGGCCTTTACGCGGCTGCAGCGATTACGCCAGTCAGTACGGTAGCTCACTTGGTCGTAAACCATCAAGTACCTTCAACATTTCGAGGCTGAGAACAGGACCGGTCAAAAATGTTTGAGGGAGGGGGTGAGCGTAGAAATTTGTTTGAAGCCGAGACTGAGAATTTTCACCTTTTTTGAGGCCGCGACCAGGATTCTTCGCAATTTTCGAGGCCAAGACCATCAGTCTTGAGCAAAACTGAAAAGAGGGGGGTTTAAATCCCCCCCCCCCCCCCAAACAGTAGGTTTTTTGGGGTGCCCGTGGAAGACAGGAAGAGGATATATATTCATTTGTAAGTGTTTTGACTGTACATCTAAAGAACACAATAAAGATGTGGTAAGTTTGATTTAACAATCACAGCTTGTATACTTTACCTTCATATATTCTTCCTTCCTCAGTTTTTATCTCCATAATCATCAACCCTCTCTGCTGATCATGTGATACATCAGGTGGTTCAATGGCACCTAAGTCTCTCTGCTGATCATGTGACCCCACTGGTGATTCCATGGCAACTTCCTGCAGTTGACCATTCTCATCATTCAGAGAACCCTCGGGCAGCGCATCAAGATGACTTTCCCCTTCAGATGGTCCTGCATCATGTCATATAAAAATTCAAATCATCAAAGGCATTTCTACTTGCGATAAAGCATGAAGGCTTGAATTCTCATCTGTAGTACCAAAACCCAGTGTAGCTTGATCTGATTGATTTTTCATGAGAGGGCACTATCTCTGTATTTTTTAATTAGGATAAATTACTCCTTTTTTCAATAATTCATGCAGCATACGTAATTTTGAAGGGGAAAAAATGCACCCCACTCATGATACACTGCACCACACATTAATGCTGAACTTACCCCCCCCCCCCCCCCGCGGAAAACGGACGGAAATCGCGGAATTGACCACTTGAAACAGAAAGATATTTTAAAAATCGATGAGCCCGGTTCCGAAAAAACAAAACCGGGACCCGATGGTGACAGCCGGGAACCGGGTGTGACCGACCGAACCGACTCGGCCTTAACCATTATTGAATAAATTTTAAAGATATTTACTCTCTGGCCTGTGGTAAGTCCTTCCTGATATCAGGCATGACACATTCCCCCAAATTTTGATAATTTGTAGGTGAAAATCATGATTTCTGAAAATCAATTATCTCCCATGTCATAAGAAAAAAAGATTTACACCCTACTCATTGAAATTTTGTATGAAGTTCTATGTAAACGGAATTTTCAGTTTTTCAAGTGTAAAAAGTCTATGATGGCAAAACGGAATTTCCGTTTTTCAGGCAGGTTGAAACGGAATTCCAGATTTTCTGAAACGGAAAAGGCCTTTTTTTAAACGGAAAATCAGTGTCTCTAATCAGGGCCTCTGTAATGTTGGCGACACCCCCCCCCCCCCCCCCCCCCATAGAGCAAGTGCTATTGTTGAGTCCTGCTCTATTAATTCTATGAAATAATACAGAAAAAAAATGATTTTAACAACTCCTACCTCTTTTGTCGTCAGTTTTCTCCTGTTTGATCTCCAGTGCCTCACAGTTGTAAGCCAATTGGTCGTGTGATAGTGGATCAGGTGGTTTCACCGTCACTTGGTCATGTGACAGTTCATCAGGTGGTTCCATTTTCAGTCCAGTGATCTTGAGGTTTCTGGCATCCTCAGACGCTTCATGGATTGTCCAACAGCTTTCATTTCCAGACTCAGCTATTCCTAAATGTGCATACAGGTAGATAATTGGTAGAAAACAAAAGATCAGAATACTGCTGGGGAAAGAATGAAACATACAGAGATGATTGTTTTGGGGCAATTCTACTGTAAATATATTTTTATTACATGTATAGTAAGTAAATATTGGTCAGGGGCCGCGGAACCTTTTTGGATTAAAAAATTACATTTGCATAAAATAGCAATTACTTAATAATTGATACTCATTGGGGTGCGAGATGGGTTGGGGTGGGAGGGGGTGAGATGGGCTGGGGTGGGAGGCGGTGCTCAACTCCTCAATCGCACACAAACACAAGGTAAAATGCTATACCTGGTACAGTGTACTATCAAGTAGTGCTGTAACCGATCATCGGATCGGCATGCCGATCACGATCCGATCATACATGATCGGACCGTTTTTGGCTTTTGCCGATTTCCGATCATGCAGAAAAAATCGGAAGATCGGATCGGCAAAAAAAAAAAAAAAAAAAAAAAAAAAAAAAAAAAAAAAAATCTGTTTTTTCTTTGGAAAAATGATCCCCCAAAAACACATTTTGGGAATATAAATGAATACCAAAGCAACATATATCCATATGAATAAGCCCAAGGTAATCTTGTATGGGTATGCTTTCATTTAAAACTGATTAACTCTCCTTTTACAAAATTACTCGCGCCGATTCTGAGCTTAGTCCCATGTGATTGTGAAAGGTTACGCCAAATTAATCACATGGGACTAAGCTCAGAATCGGCGTGAGTAATTTTGTAAAAGAAGAGGTAATCAGTTTGAAATGAAAGCATACCCGTACAAGATTACCTTGGGCTTATTAATATGGATATATGTTGCTTCGGTATTCATTTATATTCCCAAAATGTGTTTTTGGGGATCATTTTTCCAAAGAAAAAACAAACGATTTTTTTTTTTTTTTTTTAGCCGATCATCCGATCCCGATCATCGATCCGATTTTGAAGATCGATCAAATTTTGCCGATCCGATCAAACGATCCGATCATCAAGGTCAGTTACAGCACTACTATCCAGGCGGTGTATCATTTCTCTGAGATTTTAACATGCGCCTCAAAGCAGTCAACTCAATAGAGTACAGAAGCCATGACATCATAAAAACACTTTTTTTGAATTTACAAATTTGGACTTCATTTTCAGAAAGAGCATAATGTATACATGTAAATAATGTCCAAATACCAAAAATCAAAGGAATAGGTTACGTATTGGCCGAGATATGCCCATCCGAATGAATTTTACTTCAATGAGCAATCAGTGTTATACTATGCACTGGTTCCTAAATTTAGGAACCAGTGCACTATATTAAACACTGATTGCCCATTGACAAACAAATCATGCTTCGGATGGGCATCAGCCAATATGTAAGTTGTAACCTATTCCTTTGATTTTTGGTATTTGGACATTATTTGTTATGCTCTTTCTGAAAATGAAGTCCAAATTTGAAAATTCCTACAAGAATATTTATGACATCATCACCACTCTATATGCTACACTATTAATTGTATATTAACACAAACATGTAGCCTACATCTCATCAAAAGTAGTGCTGTAACCGATCATCGGATCGGCATGCCGATCACGATCCGATCATACATGATCGGACCGTTTTTGCCGATTTCCGATCATGCAGAAAAAATCGGAAGATCGGATCGGCAAAAAAAAATTATTTTGGGAATATAAATGAATACCAAAGCAACATATATCCATATTAATAATCCCAAGGTAATCTTGTATGGGTATGCTTTCATTTAAAACTGATTACCTCTCCTTTTACAAAATTATTCGCGCCGATTTTGAGCTTAGTCCCATGTGTTTCTGAAAGGTTACGCCAAATTAATCACATAGGACTAAGCTCAAAATCGGCGTGAGTAATTTTGTAAAAGAAGAGGTAATCAGTTTGAAATGAAAGCATACCCGTACAAGATTACCCTCTGGGCTTATTAATATGGATATATGTTGCTTTGGTGTTCATTTATATTCCCAAATTGTGTTTTTTGGGGATCATTTTCCAAAGGAAAAAAAAAAACGATTTTTTTTTTTTTTTTTTTTATTTTTTTTTTTATAGCCGATCATCCGATCCCGATCATCGATCCGATTTCGAAGATCGATAAAATGTTGCCGATCCGATCAAACAATCCGATCATCAAGGTCAGTTACAGCACTAGATCAAAAGTACCCACCTTGAGCATGCGAAGTACAAGAAATATTGGCCACTGCTTCTGATGACTCCCTTGTCATGCTGGCATTGATCAAACAAAGTTTGCTTTCACCAGTCACATCAGTAGACATAGATGCAGTACTAAGCACCTTCGCTTGATGATGGGGTGACGTAATCCCCCCACTCTCTCTCAATGTTGATGTTGAAACACGCGGAGAACTTTCCGACTCCGAAAATGCCAGTGGATCTTGGAAAGCATTGCAATCGAACCAGGCTGATCTGGTCTGGAAATTGGCAGACATCTGGCCAGAATGAAGCAACATGTCGACATTGGATGTTGCTATCGTCTCTGTAAAGTTAGGCTCAAATTTTTTGAAGTTTGAGTTCATCTTCGACTTTGTAATCGAGAGTCCGGTTTCATCATTCAAATCACAGACACAGCCAGAACTGTTCATGCACTGGCAAGAAGGTTCTATGCAGAATTTAGCATGAATTTTAAGAAGATGAAACACAAAAACTTCGTCCGTAGTGTCACCATGACCGTGGAGAAAATCCTTCTTCTGATGCTCCCACAAGTCGCAAATCCTCACATCATTCAAATAAATACATGCAACTGTGGAAGATTTGCACGTAGTAGCTGAACGTGTAGAAGATACACCGTCACCACCGCCCAACGTCCCCGGAGTTACGGCC
>JBAMJV010007095.1:0-89356 GCA_037951105.1 Echinarachnius parma | reverse complement strand
TAAATGATTTAGTTATATATTATTTTCGGATGACAATAGTGTCTTTGTTATGGAAGTTATAGGTATTTTATTAATGATCAATTAGAGAAAATAAGTCACTAGATCCAAGTAAGTCAACTGATTTATAACTCGAAGTATAATCGAATGTATTGTTGATCTTTATCATAGGAATTATAAAACACAAAGGGTTTCTAGTAAGTGTTAAGGGGTGCATTTAGATGAAACGTTATTAGAATCAACATGTAAATAATGTATATAATAATATCTCAAGAAATAAAGGATACTATGTTAACATTTGTTTGCCTCGGATGGTTATGAACATTTTATATAATTCACTTATATCATCCCACATTATTTATTGCAGCATTGTATAAGGTTTACTTCAAAAGAACTATTGAGCGAATACATGTATATAAATTGAAGAAATTAAAAACGCGCAATAAGGTCGTTAACCGAATCGCCATTTTTATTCCATACATACAGTCCACCTTTGTTTACCAAAATTTTAATTCTACCAATCAACTTAACTGCATTTTTAGAGACTACAATATTTATGTAGAAACATTATTTAATATTTTATTCCTGCTGCATTCAACGACTTTTATAATTGGAATACTGCAACTCACACAATACAATAAATTACACAAATATTCATCTTCCATTCAATCGCACTTTAGTGACCCAATCTTCAATATTTTATAATTTAACTATTATCTGGATTCGGTAAAAAAAAACATACCACCGTTATTTAAGGACTGCAAATGTTATCAATTCAAAAGATAATTTACAAAAAGTTGTATTGACATGGTTATCAGACTGTAAAATGATGTGTCATTATAACTATTATGAACATTTACTCTTTCTTGTATTTATATTACATTATGTTTTATTGTGATTCAATAGACGAACTAAATTTATAATAAACAGACTTACCTTGCGCAAGATAGGTGGCAAACGTGAGAAGCACTACGAGTTTAAGTTGTGGTGTCATTTTCACTGCAAGTCGCTGACACGAAGGAGCGATAGCTTCGGATGCAATTGATACGGAGAACTAAAAACTGCTAAACTTTCTTCTTTTTCTGGAACGTCTGTCTGTATACACTTCTCACAAGCGCGGGCTTTCACAGAATGATTAGACGGCAATAATGATCCGCAGATTGGTAAATTTAGTTCCTCGTTCCATTTTCCCCAGAGCGATAATCTGATTTCTTTGCAAATAATTTTCTGTTAAATATGGTTTTGCCCGAATATTGGCGTTTTAAAAACTCTAGGTGGGGGGGGGGGGGGGGGGGGGGGGGAGGGGTGAGGGAGGGGACTACTATTACTCTGGCCCCAACGCCTTGTGCGCCTGTATTCAAAAGATGTCAGTGTATCAATTGAATGCTTGCATGTATACCATGTATCGTGTACCCCACTATATAAAAGTGTGTAGATTTGTTAGGTGTCAGTGGGTTTAAACTATTTCGTGCCCCCCCTCCCCCCTAATCTTCAAATCATTGGCATACCACTGATATTCCGATTGAATGATTGTATTAATAGTACTGTAGTCAACTTTGGACCTTTGCCAACATTTTTTATTTTTAAGTACGTTTGTAATGTATATTATGATAAGCTTTCAGGATATCCTTCGCATTTCCCATCTTTAAAAACAATTCCGCTCCTTACACACCAGTGTGCGTGGCAAAACGCTTAAGGCCTGGTCACACAGGACACGACTAGACCCACAAATGTAGTACGCATTGGTACGAATCTATGGGAAGCTGTTTTTAACATTTATTCCTATTTCTTGATATCAATAATTCAATTCTTGATATTAAAAAATACTTTTCTGTTGTTAAGCATTGGTAATTCTTGATATCAAGAAATACTTTTCTGTTAATAGTAAATATATTATCCATTGCGGATATAGTATCGGAAATAATATCGCTAGTGATATTCGTTTGTCTCGCAATGTATGGTCAAACTAGGAATCTAAAAGATCATGACGTTTCGTGTGCCGCTGCAACACTTTGTCAAATGATATTATCTAATGTAGACAATCGGTATTTATGCTCTACCGTGGCTCCCAACGCAGAATCTCACATAAGCGAGCACGTACCCGATAGGTCAAAAACGGGCCGCAGAGATTGGCCGGTGCACACGGGCACGCAACCAATCAACGGGACACTGGATCGGTCCGCCTACCGAACCAGCGTACGATACGTCGCCATGACACTCCCCTACAATCCGCCCCCCCCCCCCCCCCCCCCACCGGTTGATTCGAAACCCACGGTCGGGCTAAGCCACCTTCTTGCTACAACGCTCATATCTACGTATCAATTCAGGGCAAGGCGCCCGTATGCCCTGAAATTGATACGTAGATATGAGCGTTGTAGCAAGAAGGTGGCTTAGCCCGACCGTGGGTTTCGAATCAACCGGTGGGGGGCCGGATTGTAGGGGAGTGTCATGGCGACGTATCGTACGCTGGTTCGGTAGGCGGACCGATCCAGTGTCCCGTTGATTGGTTGCGTGCCCGTGTGCACCGGCCAATCAATGCGGCCCGTTTTTGACCTATCGGGTACGTGATCGCTTATGTGAGATTCTGCGTTGGGAGCCACGGTAGAGCATAAATACCGATTGTCTACATTAGATAATATCATTTGACAAAGTGTTGCAGCGGCACACCAAACGTCATGATCTTTTAGATTCCTAGTTTGACCATACATTGCGAGACAAACGAATATCACTTAGCGATATTATTTCCGATACTTTTCTGTTGTTAAGCATTGGTAATTATTGATATCAAGAATTCGATTTCTTGATATCAATAATTAAATTCTTGATATCAAGAAATAGGAATAAATGTTCAAACGGCTTGCCATAGATTCGTACCAATGCGTACTACATGCATGGGTCTAGTCGTGTCCCTGTGTGACCAGGCCTTTACCAATTTGCATTAAAGGGAAAGCACAGTTTGGGTCAAACTTAATTTTAGTAACTAAAACATGTAAATTATCATGACAATTTAAATAGTTATATGTGGTCCCCACATTTATTCCAAACGGATATATTTATATATACTGTATATATGGATATTTTAGCTGCTTCCGAATCAATTTTAATCAAACAAAGTTTATTTAGTCTTTAAAATTATGTGCTCTATCAAATTTTACACTTGGTTTTTCATCACCTCACAAAATCACAAAATCCCAAAATTATTGAAGCGCCCTCTAAACCAAAAATTGTAATATCCCTTTAAGGTTATACTAAGCCCGGTAATTGTTAACCCGTTCCCTACGAGTTTCTGAAATCCCCATATACTTTTTACACAACCCACTCGGTTCCAGAAGTTAAGGTGTTAAATTAATCATAATGATCTTGAAATATAAAATTTGTATTGGGAAATATAGATTTAGACATGATGCCTATTGATTTTTGTAATCACTTAATTCGTCGTGCATTTCACGAAGTGACACATGTGTGCGCGTAAGCACGATACCACATTTTGAATAAAACGCAATTAAAGATTTCGGAATTTGCAAACAGCGTTTTCGGGATGAATAACTTATTGCAATATTAAGAATCGTACATGAACAGAAAGAAGAGAATCCACTCGTTCATGTCGTGTCTAATAATAATCTGACAGATAAAATATCAAAACACAGAGAGGCTACACAAAATGTGTGTTCCTTCGTGAAAACATCGAACGCGCGATCTGGCACACGATGTCTCACTTCGTGAAATTCCCAGTTGGACTTTTTTGGTACGTGCCGTTGACCCGTCGTTGGATATAAACTTATTTGTTCAATAATTGAGCAGAATTCAAAATTTCAAATTAGCTGAACGTTTGACTGTTGCTGAATTACAGATGCTAAGCTTGAATAAAACTAAAATAAACTCAATTTAAGATTTTCGGGGTACGTGTCACTTCGTGAAATTCTTTGTGATGCTTTTACGAACCGTAAACGCGCACATTGGTATACGAATGTGCGCATGTGCAATATGAAGTGTCACTTCGTGAAATTCTCGATTTGACTTTTGGAGTTCGTGTATGCCGTCCAGCCGCTCAGAGATATCCTTAATTTTGCTATTAATTACGCAGAATTAGATTCTACAAATTAGCCAAATGGTAGGCCATGCATTAATTATAGGTGTTCAACATAAATATAATTCATTATATGACATTATATACGATTTCAGGGGCATGTGTCACTTCGTAAAACTCAGCAACGCTCAAGTCGAAATTTCACGAACTGACACGCGCGATGTTCGCGCATGCGCACTAACGCGTGTGTCACTTCGTGGAATTCACGATTGGACTTTTTCGGTCTTGTGCCGCCCGCTAGTTAAATTTAATTATTTTAGTAATTAAGCAGAATTCAAATCTAAAAGTTGGCTAAATGGTAGACCATAGTACATAGATGCTGAATGTGACGAATTTATTATTTGATATAAAAAAAACAATTCATAATTTACTGTCTTTCGTTAGCATTCATGCCTAATTCGTGATACTATTTAGGTATTTCATGATTTATGTCATTAATCATTATTCATTAATCATTAATTATTGTAAAAATACATCAACGATTCTTTATATCGTAAGTTCATTAATGTTACTTCCATGTTTGTAAATAGTGATGTAAATTACGCTGCAATTCAGCTTTTAGCTACGAATGTGATATTTGTTGTTGAATAAAATACCATTATTATTATTACTATTATTATAAGCAAACATTTTAGAATACCAATTTTACTCTTCTTACGCACTTCCTTACTACATGTAATTGACTTAGCATACAAATTAGGAAGAGATTTAGACAAAATATTTCAATACCATTCCACCGTGGGAAGACTTGGGACGATAAGCATTGCTTGATACACTGCAAGATTGAATTGAATTGAATTGAATTGATCATTTATTTCAAATCTCATAAAAACAATAACATTAACAAATCACATCAAAATTTACAAAATATAACAACAGATAAATACAATTATGAGAATGAGGAGACAGCTAGAAAGAGCAAAATAGCCTTATTAATGCTGCCACCGAATATATAAAATTGAATTAAAACCTACCTACATAACATAGACATATACAACATGAAAAAAAAAAAAAAAAAAAAAAAAAAAAAACATACGCAGTATATTTTTTATTGAAAAGTGGATATTTCTAACCGGATGTAAATTATTATAATGATGCCTACGGTGTATGATGATTAGTTTACTGCGCCCGTTAACAACTCACGTGTTACGTACATGTACATTATATCTTTAGTAACATTGGTAGCATGTGCAAAAAGTGATGAATGGTTGATACAATGTGTATTGTTGTGACATTACATGTGTACTGAGTAATGTGTGAACATTTCACGTTAAATGGATGTATTATGGTCGAGTTATGATCGAAAATGAACTATTCGTTGCACTGACTTTGTACACGGTTATGACTATCCAGTAGATAGTTACAAATCCAAACTCTTCAATCGTAAATATCTTTTGAACGAAAGGGAAATTCACAAAAAAACAAAACCTGTCCCATGCTTCTATTGTTAATACAAATAAGACAAGGTATGACAGAACCGCTAGAGTTCCAAGTACATTTTGAGGAATATGACAGTGTTACTAGATCCATTACAATGGAAAGTACAGTTCTGTTCGAATAATATTTTAAATAATTACTCAAACATGTTTAAAATCCCCTTCAGTACAAATTTTTAAAAAAATGTACAGGCTATATACATATTTTCTTAAATTAACGAATAAATATGGGGCCAATATATTTATTTTCCTCTGATATATGGAAATATCAGCTGTTTCTGAAAGGATTTTAATCGAACATTCATGGCTTTGTTTCGACATTAGTGTGGTCTTGCAGTCTCTTACACTCAGTTTTTGAAAATGGGCAAAGAAAAATAGGCTTCGCCGGGAATCGAAGCCGAGACCTCCGGATTGCTAGACCGGTGCTCAACCATTGAGCCACCATTTGTACTACGAAAACTAAGTATATCATATTTAAAAGTAGGTGCAGAAAAATTGATGTTCTTGGTAATATTGTAATGAACAATGAAACAATTGAAAAGTTCCTTATACTTCATTTGTTGGAGTCAATATTTATGAAAATGTAACTTGGAAGAAACAAGTTGATTCTGTTTATGTTTCCTTGAGAAAGAACATACTAGGTGTATTATATAGAATACGAAATTTTGTGCCTCAAAGAATTGTAAAATTGGTGTACTTTACACTTGTTGAACCACACATTACATATGGCCTAGATGTCTGGGGTGGAACGTATTCGTCGTATTCAATGAACATATGTTTGCTTCAAAAGAGAGCCATGCGTGCAATATGTTTCAAGAGTCCAAGGGAGCACACAGCTCCATTATTTATGGAATTATCTGTCCTTAATATTTTTGATTTATACAGATATGTCATAGGAACAGTGATGTTTGATTTGATAAACGATAAACTCTCACAAAGCTTAGTTACTTATTGTACTCGCATTGATCATTGTTATGATACAAGAAGTAAAAAATAATGATAAATTCAAAATAGATCCACGAGCATCAACATTCAACACGCGCATGGCCGCCGATTCGATCGGCTATAGAAGGGGCGACGTTTCGACGAAATTATCGGATCGACAAGGAGACATAATATAAGGCAAATTTGTTTGATTGATTACATAACGGGAATATAATTATGAATTAACAAACCAACCCGTTTATACGGGTGTAGAATATGGCGCTCTTTTAGCAAACTTTGCGCGCGCATGAGATTAAACGCGCTTATTTAGTAAGTCAGATATTCGAAGGTCATGACTGAGTGTATACTGTTCCCCCAATAAACATATCAGAAATGATTGTTCTTTAAATTCGTTATTAGTTTTCATACAAATCATCTGACAGCACAACCACACAAAAACAATAATAATGATAAGTATAATAAAACATTGACAGTATAGAGCGCATAATACTCAAATGACTCTCTGTGCGCTTTACATACTAAAATAAATAAACAAAATATATTATAATTTACAAAAACAATACAATAAAGGTACACAGACAATTATACAAGTAAAGAAAATAAAAATATGATTACAGTGCAAAAAAAGATTAACCCGAAGAAGAAGAAGAAGAAGAAGAAGATTTAAACAAAAAGATGTGTCTTTAATGACTTCACGAAACAATCTGTGTCTGTAATGTCTCTCAATGATAAGACAACTTGAAGAAACACTTCCATTACATACATGTAATAAGAGTTTATTACCAAAAACGGCCTCGAACTCGATTCAAACATGAATCTTTGAGAGCAAACGAATCTTATCAACGTCCGACTTTATCATTGTGATTATTTTATCTCGATTACGTTCAAACAAACAGTATACATAAACTTGCAATATAGATTTTAATCACGGCGTAATTCCCACGTGGTCTTAAAACCATATGCAAATGATCAAAAATATCGATGTAAGGGATATTTTCATTGGTCAAAGGAGCAGCAAGGGCGTGGTTTTAATTGACAGCGCGCACTGGCGTAAGCGTTACAATTTCCTTAAAATCTTTTTCAGAATACCGATTTAAAAAAATTTTAGCTCGATTTTATTTTATAACATTTTTATCTCCACACATTTTCAGAATACACCCCCAGAATTCTAAGAAGTCCAAAGTTTAACTGATTTAGCATAATATTACAACAATATTGTACTTATTCTTGTAAAGGTATTGTGAAGCCGACATTGGTAAAGGTATGTCACGGAAAAAGATCTCAAAAATGAAAAATATATAATTACATATAGTCAGTTTAACCCTAATAAGGCCGGGGGAGGGGGGGGGGGGGGGTGCCATAATGCCCCCCCCCCCCCCCCCCCCCCTCTCCGCGATTTTTTGTATTGACGCGCCGCTGCTTGGTGACTTTTTTTCTTTTGGGTCTTGCGCATATTTTAAAACAAAAAATTTGAAAATCGGACCTACCGTTACGAAGTCACGTGACCTTTTGTCTATGCATGTCAGCCCGAAAATCGCTCAATTTCGTGATTTGTGTACAAAACATATGGAAATATCAGTTTTCGTAAAAAGAGGTATATCATTGGTTATTTGGTATTGTTTACATTTCATATGTTTGTGTTGGGGTTCAAAATAGTTGAATTATAGTTAGAAAAAAACAAAAAAACAAAAACAATACAATACATAAGTAAAACAAACAAGAAATACATAATAAATTATAAAAACAATAGAAAACATAAGGAAGAACCTGGCTCTTCCAAATCTTTTTGTCGTATTATTATTCTAAATGCTCTAAAGAATATATGTAGTGAAAAACAATGTTTAATTATGAAGAATATATGATTTATGGGTAAAAATATGAATTTGATGACCTTATTTGCATAAATTACCATAAATATGCAAATTAATGAATTTTTCAATAAATTAAAATTACCATTGTAATTCACTTATAAATTTGTCACGGCGATCGGCCGCTCCGAGGCCGAGATCTTAGGGGGGGGGGGGGCATAATGGCCCTCCGGCCTGCTGATGACCTCAAATAGCCCGGCCTTTTTAGGGTTAAGCGAGGTTTGGTTATTTTGTTCAGTATTCGCTTATGCCGTTATTTGATCTGTGCGCGGGTCACGCACAGCAACGTGCTACTCCGTGGAATCTGTGTGCGAACTTTCTCACATGGTGAATACACGTATAATGCACAATTAACCGCTGGATGTCGTTGTATTAGTTTGAGGTCAATAACTCCACGAAAAGAGATTTCAAGCCCTAATTTGTTCAGGCATGCTGTTAAATGACATTTTCTTTCATATCGGTTAATAACCTCGCAACTTTTGAAATTTGACTTGCAAAGGGGGCTGTCCCTTTAACTTGGATCTCCAATGCGCATGGGACTTACAACTTTTAAATTATTAATCCGTATTACAGCCCTTTCCTCTTTATTTATATATTCCTTTCTTGTAATTTTCATCGCATAGCTAAAAACGTAAATCGTACGAAATCACAAAGCGCATTGATGAGAGAATATTTCTTTTTGAGTAACTATAAACATGGCGGAGTGTCATGTAGAAGGCTGCAAAAAAGGTGGAGCAATATGATTTTAAATTGCTGTAGTATTTGAAAGAATGACTTTGTACCAGTTGTAAGTTTCTTCTCTCCAAAAATTGTTTGTAAAAGCAGCGGCGCAGACAGAGCCGACTCGACCCGATCCGACTGGTTTTCAGCCTGATTAACTCAGTATGTGCTGCCTTAGGACTCCGGTCTTTCCAGTCAAGTGCCAGTCGGAGGTAATTCAAGGCCGAAACTGACTCTAGCCTGACTGAAAACCAGTCGGATCGTGTCGAGTCGGCTCTGTCGGCGCCGGGCTTTAGTCCACTTCTGTTCATGTATACGTTGCCATCAGTGGTGTCTGGATTATCACTGAGCCTTCGATCCAGGTGACATTCAGGGAAGTTGAGCAACGTTTTACAAAAAATTGTTGCTGTCATTTTCCTGTTATCACACTGAATAACCTGATCGAATTGCAATTCAGTAGTCAATTAACGTTATAAAATTTACTTAGCAAATCAAAATAAATTAAAATAATATGGGAAAAATTCCATCATGTGTTGACTGAACAGTGCGTATTTACAGTTATCAATTATAAGTTCACAGCATAGCACAGATGATGCTTCGCGTTCAAAGGCTCCCCATGAGCACTAAACCAAACAATTTTAAACAAAAGTTTCCAATAAATCGATCTTGAAATAAAGACACCCTGACCCCATTCTGTCCAAGGCGTATGTTATATACACTAATAATGTGTGTGTGCTTGTGTGTATTAAATATCCATTTATAGGACTTATATTTAGCACCGAAATGTAAACAAGTATCTGAATTGATGTTTGTCTAACAGGGTAAACAAAATGTGTGTTTTCAAATAAAAAGGAGCAACAAATTGTTTTCCTTGCGAACTAATGATTATAAATGTACCATGCTTGATTGATAGTAGGAAATATTGAATTTTCATGAAATAGACGATTTTTGTTCCAATTTGCAGCCAGTAATTAAAGAGGGGGCTTTCAAGACAGCATGAAGATTCGATCCTCTCCTTTCAAACTTGTAATGCTTATATTATGTTATTCTAAAATAAACATTCAATCAAAATCAGAATCAATTACAAATACATTTTGCTTAATTTCCACAAGTGTGTAGGATTGTATGATGATAATAATGCCCTCACAACTTTTATTCTAGCGACATCATTTATGAATATGTCAGTCTTTTCTGAAAGGATTCTGATTCCAAGGCTAAGTTTTCTTTTACTGCACCATAATTCGAAGCACCCTTGTAAACCAGAACTTTACTGAATCTTTGATATTTTCAGTCACTCCTTGTCCACGCCTCTCACCCCCAGCGAATGGTGCCCTAGAAAGCGACGGATGGGCATTTGGAAAATTATGCAGTATCCAATGTAACGTCACGTTTGATATTCAAATGACTCTATTCAATGTTCCCGATCATTATGTATGTGGTCATTCTGGATTATGGCGTCCTCATAATATTGTACCCGATTGCTCTGGTAAGTATGTTTAATTTTGTATTGGACATAATGCATCTTTTCAACGTGCATATTTTACAAAAGAAAAAATAACATAATTAAAATAACATAACATAACTTCTAATCGAGGAGCTCCTTTCATTTACAATTAAATATTGCACATACTATACAAGAGAATATACAGTATTCTTATTCTTCTTCTTCCGGGTAAAGTACAGGCCACCATCTGGTGTATTAACGTACTATTTGGCTGGTCTGGTGCAGTGAATGTACAGTGCGATTTGAAATCTTCTACATGTTAACTCTATGTGCAGCTAAAAAGACAGGGCTCCCCATTTATCGGAGTTGCATGCTTTGTACCTTCTGCCTGAAATGATCAGCAGAGGTACAGTTGATTATATGAGCAGGTAGCAGGTTCCAGAGTCTAATGGTGTCAGGATAGAATGATTTCTGGTATACCATAGTTCTTGCAAATGGTATCTGGAACTGCTGTTCATGACCTCGGTGGGATGTTCGGACCGGTGACAGGTGGTTTTGGAGTGCATCTGCATGCAGATTCACGATGCGGTACATCATCAACACCTTGAGTTAAGCTTTTCGTTCTTGGAGGGTAGGCCACTGGAGTTGAGTAAGCATTGCTGTCACACTGCTCGTACGGTAGAAATCTCCTGTGACAAATCTTGCGTATCGAGGTTGAACCATATCAATCCTATGAATGTTCTCCTTGGTGTGAGTATCCCATACTGTGCAAGCATAATTGGTAATAAGATCGTCCATTTCATTTTTGGAGTGGGGGCGTTTCCCAAAACTGGTATTCGGCTTTAAAGTCTCACCTTATATACAAAAAACAACAACAACAGTAAAATGTTTCTTGTAACCTCCCAGAATCGGAAGGGAGGGGTGGGGAGGGGGGGGGGGGGGGGGGGGGTTACCCCCAATCTCCTGATTCCTTATGGATTTTTTGGTAATGTAATCTACAAGTCACAGATCGACACTGATTGAGAATTTCACATTTTAAAGTAATAAGGCAGAATGTGACATAGTGAGTAAAACATGCACAACACACTGCAGACATTTACCTGGACTTTGCAAAGTTACCCCACCCTGGTGAGATACACATTTATGATGAATTAAGTGTAATCACAGTGTAATAAAGTGAGAGTCAATATATTCTGAGCTTTAGATGCCAGCAGCATCCTGTTGGAGGCATTGAAATTGAGATTGAATTGAAGTTGAAATTTAAATTTAAACTTTATTCACCATTCCGTTAAAAACATTACAAAGTAAATCAACAAGAAAGCATAACAACAAAATGTACAATAGTGATGAAATACAAAACAAGTATTAGAGTACATAACATTTAAATATGGAATTGGAAGGATCTTCTAAAAGTAGGAAATCAACGTATAAACTGAAGATCCAGATAATAATATTATAAACAGTCACTGTAACTCATCCTCTTCACAACCTTGAAAAGGATGAAACGGAAAAAATCAAACAAATATAACAAACATGCATGTAAGCATACAATGAATTACTTAATCCTAACCTAAAAGGGGTAGTACAGTTTTGGTAAGGCTGAACTTTAGTAAACAAACCCTGCGCAGTGATATTACAAACTAATAGTAATAACTCTATCATGTATCGGAAAAGAAATCGCTAGTGATATTCGTTTGTCTCGCAATGTGGTCAACAAGGAATCTTAAGAGATCACGACGTTTCGTGCGCCGCTGCAACACTTCGTCAGGTGTGATACAAATGTAATGCAAGCAAGGGAATATATACCCCACGGGTAGCGCAGCGCGCTACGCCGTATGAGCGAGAACGCTCCTAATTGGTCAATAACGGACAAGGCCTATTGGTCGGTGCGCACGGGCGCTCGACCAATCAGCGGACCGGTTGGCTGGCTCGCCTGCTCGGCGGGAACAATGGCGTGTTCAACCAATCAGCGAGCCGCTAGCTCGGGCTGGCCTATTTGGCGGAATCAATGTCGTGTCGGTACGGGATGTTTGGGCAGATTCATGGGTCGCTGGCTCGGCTGGCCTATTTAGGCTGCTTTCGTTCCGACTCGCCGAGGGCTCGACTCGCCGTTCTGACGTCATTTTCATGCACTGCGCATGCGTCGGTATCTACCTTCTGCTCACCGTCCGATTTTCGCACGCGTTCACCCTGGTTTTGAGCGGCGAGCCGAATCTGCTCACCCTGCAATGTTTATGACGTCATTCTGAACTAAAGATGGACCAAAACGCCGAAATCATCTTGCTAAGTTTAAGCGATTATCAGGTTAGTTAATCTTTTTTTCTAAGAATGGAACATATAAACTGTTGGTGTTGTAATTACAATTGTGTCGCATTGTATTATAGTGAAGTTATATTTGCCCAAAACAAACAAGAAGAAGAAATATATGGCATCGCCATCGCAATCGCCGATTCCAGTTACGTACGGCATATCGTGGTCATGCCCACGGGCCACGGTCGGCCCAGAGCTCGGCTGGCATCCCCATGGCCAGGGCATGCCATGGCCATGCTGGTGGTTGTGGCTGTGTTTTTAATTTGAGTTTGAATCATGAATGTGATTGAACATTTCTGTGCGTTTGTAACTGTAAAGGTTTGTAGTTTAAGATATGGCAGGCTGTTGTATTTATATAATTGTTTAATTTTGTTGTATCATCATTATCAGATTATTTTTTTTTATCAACAAATTGAATTGTTTTTTTACTAATTTTAGTTAGGTTGTCACTCGACCCCTCGATTATATAAATTTCATCATGATTATGGCCTCTTTTTTTACTTTTAGTTTTACCATTGAGTTTTTTTACTGATGCAATATAATTTAGATAAAAACGCTATTACGAACAGCCATGAAAACGAAAGGTCTGATAATAATCTAAAAGACGAAATTGAGTACCATACTAGTACTGTACAACTACAACTTATAAGGTAATTTAAAGTTTTCTTTTTCTGCAGTATTGTGGCAAGCAGGCCAAATAACTCAACCACAGAGTTTGGAACTTCTGTCTTTTGTTCGTGAGCTCACAAAAACTCAAAACGAGTAAAAGCCAAAAATTAAGAGGGTAATTATTCTTCATATAATTATAAAGAGGCCATGAAAAGTGTGACTGACAACAGGGACCGCGGAATGGTTTTGAAAGTGGGGGGGGGGGGGGGCTGACCCCCACCCCCCCCCCCCCCTCCCCCCCCCCCTCCCCGCTTTCGCGGTCCCTAACAAAAGACATCGAGGGCTATTTTGTTCATGTTAATTTTCAAATCGGCTTATCAGCAAATCGATCTTAGCCTGTTTTGTTGAAGTTGTATGAATTAAAATCATTAACATCTACAATGTTTGCTATCTTTTAACAGCCACAGCAGGCAGTTCCAGCATCTGCTGCAGGAGGATCATCTGCTGCAGAAGGGTCGGGTTCCCCATCAACCACCCCTGCCAGTCAAGGCGCTACCGCTGCTTCGTTAGCTGGCCCATCAGTTGTCAAGTCATCAAAACGACCAGCTTCAACTGGACCCTCAACATCAAAGTCGTAAGTTCAATTAAATCTGTACAAACAAATGAATAGAAACATAAATCTTATGTCCCAGTCCAAACAAATTCAAAGGTGAAAGGTCTGTTCAGCCATCCACCAGTCTAGTAGTAGCCAGATTTGTAACTTGTCGTTAGATGAAAATGATTAGCTCATTTCCCATGTAAAATCTGTGATGTAAGAACCAGCCTAACTTCTTTTTTGTAGGTGGTGGTAGAATTAAGTTGCGACTTAAGTATCATCATGTGTGAGAAAAAGAAAATTTTATGTTTTATTCTCTCTTTGTTGCACCATTAATAAATGAAATTATTTCTCATTCATTTAACTTACATATTTTTTTTTAATGTATTTCACCCCAGGCCTGTTACTTGGACAGATGAATTGGACGTTGTGCTTTGCAGGGAGGTAGCCCTCGTCAATCCATTCCAGCACAAGCAGAGGACGAAGGAGAGCAGCAAGGCTTGGGACACGATCACGGCAGGCCTTGTGAGACAGGGACATCACGTGACGAAGAGAGCTGTCCGGGAACACTTTTACAGGGTCAAGGACAGCATCACCAAGAGGAACCGGGTGGAAGAGGCAGCAAGCGGGATATCCCCTGAGTTGTCGGACACTCAGTTAGAGGTGACAAATCTCGTAGAAGATCTCACGGATCTTGAAAATGAGGCGAAGCTCCAGCAGCAGCAGCAACAGCAGAAGGAGGAGAAGAAGGCCATGGATGGGATAGAAATCAGGAACAGAGCCATGGAGACATACAAAGAGACAGCCAAAAGGTACATTTTCTAAGCTGATGATGATATTGATTTTTTTCAGCAATCCAGCACAGAGGAAGTTGGTTGAATACCTCGTTACATTGTATGTTATTTTCAAAATCGTAACTGAGGGAATAATTGTGATGAATAAGTTGAGCTTGCAGAATTTAAATATATTTGCAAAGTAGATGTATTCTATGAAATAATTAGTTCACATCATATTTGTAAACAATAAGAATGGTCCATGTTTGATAGTTAATCGATTCTTCAAGAGAATGAATGTTATTGTGTAGCCTGATTCAAATTGAAATAAGCTGACCATTAAGCGATATATCATACTTCCGTATATGTAGTTGCTTAGTAAAAAAAATGTTGATGAATAAATTAACATGTTTTGTTAGGAAAATTAGAAATTGTCTTGCAGAATCATACTCCGACATATCTTGTATTTGCTTAATATTTCAGGAACAACTCGGAAAAGGAAGGCTCGTCAAGGAAGCGTCGGAACACCGGGCTCGATGCCACAGATTTCCTGATGAGGAAATTGGAGCTGGACAGGGAAAACAGAGAGCGGGAGGCTGCACTGCGGAGGGAGGAGTCCGAGAGAAGGGATGCGAGGGAGGAGAGAGAGGCAGAGAGGCGACGACAGAATGAGGAAGCAAAAGAAAAGAGGATGGAGTCTTTTCAGAAGCAACTTTATAATCAGAACCAGATGATTCTTTCATTCTTGATGAACCAGAAGAAAGACTGAGATATTTTTTCTTTCTTTTTGTCTTTCTTTATTTTTATTCTTAAAAAAAAATGATCATGTTGGTGCCAAAGAACCGTATACCTTGTCTACACAGAAGAGTATTATTTCTACATCATTAGTGCATTGCTGACATTTATTCATGTTTTTTCCATATGGTTTATTTTATTCTTGCCTGTATTTAAGTTTATTTATTATATTGATTTATTTTCCAAGAACCAGAAGAAAGACAGACAGTATTATTAGTATTTTAAGGCATAGTGTACATCATAAGTGCATTGCTGGTATTTATTCATGTTTATTTTATTCTTGCCTATATCTTAGATCTGGTTTACTCATGTTTTTATTTATTTTCAAAATCAGATCATCATGTTGATGCCAAAGAACCAGACAGTATTATTAGTATTTTAAGGCATAATGTACATCATTAGTGCATTGCTGGTATTTATTCATGTTTATTTTATTCTTGCCCCTTTTGGTGCTCAGGTTCATTCAACATGTATTTATTTTTCTTCAAAATCAGGTATCCTGTTGATGCAGCTGAACCAGAAAAAAAACTGAGAGATTATTTTTGTTATACAGAACACTATTATTTGTTATGTTTATTTAATTCAAGGTTTATTCTATTTTTGCTTATTTATAAGGTCAGGTTTGCTCCTCATTTATTTATCTATTTACCTTGTTGGACATCAATGAATATGCTGCCATTTGTAGTTAATATATCACCTTGTTTATGGCCGACTTACAACGGCAGCACATCTACAGTATAAATCTATTAGTCCGTTCTTTAGATGATTTTTGGCTATTAAAAAGGGGCATTCCCAGGACAATTAGATTTTTACTTTTACACCAAAATTTACTGATTTCATTGGAAATGACTGCCAAATTTGTTTTTGTGAGGGAAACATACATTTAGAGAGCCTAATTGTGAAAATAAGGCCTTCTAGACGCTGTAGTCCATTTAGCAAGTTTCATAATTTTGAAAAGGGCAAATAATCTACATATTCCTTCAAACTTGTTATGAATGTTCGTTCATATTTTGTCAGTTTGTATCAACTTGGAGCACTTTTCCATTTGCATTGTTTTGACCAAAGACCTGATCTTGTGCTGATCTTATTGTGATATTTTGTATCTCTTTCTTTTATTCCTTACCCACGTATTTGCCATAAATGTAGATAGTGCCCAAAATAGATTGTAGTTAGTGAGGAATTCCACAGTCCAAAGGCGAACTCGTCTGCATTATATTATTTCTTCAGTATGTTATACTGTTTGCGAGACAATTGAGTATGTTTGTCTTTGCTAATCAAATGTTAAAAAAAAACAAGTATAAACAGTACTTTATTCATACTGACCCTTTCATATATTTCTGTGTGTAATATTTTGAAGAAATATTTCAGACACCTGTGAACTCATTTGAAGTGTAACTTTCCTTGGAAGGTGATACTTTTTCCAATCGCCCAATGATATTTTTAAGTATACACTTCAACATTCCTAGTAAGGTTTTACTGTCTTAGTAAGTTCAGCTACGTAACAGATATTTTTTGTCCTTGATGTTTCGAACCATGCTAAGCTTGCTCCAAACGAAAGTGAGTACTGATCTTAAAAAAAAGTTGATCTCGTTGTTTTGTGATAATAAATCATAATTGAGATCCATACAGTGCCTAATATGATTGATAATCATCTCTAAGTGCTTTCCATTATTATTTATCTGTAACTATGGAAATGTACTTGAACCAAAGGAAAACGTAAGTGTGCAATCCCGAAAACTATGCAACTCATACAAATTGTAATTGAAATACCTAATGCAAACATGAGCAAATGGCAGTCTTGCCTATAAACAAATAATTGTGAAGGGTGTGGCAGCCAGAATACATCGGCTTCATTAAAAATGTCATGTGGTTTAAAGTATCAAATTTATAAAGATAAAAGAAAAAATGAAAATCGGCTCAATGGTTGTGTATTACTGGTTGTGTTATACTATTTAATAGATTGAGTTAAGATGAGAATTAACAGGGGGGGGGGGGGGGGGGGGGTGTGGGGGTGGCCCTCTCCTAAATACATTTTATAAACTGTTTGTTTTCTATTTCCATACATGTATGAACTTGCAGCTCATAAATGTGTATTTTGTGTTACTTTTATGTAGTGTATGTAACAGGTAAATGTACCATGGTTGTGTAAAAAGACATGTATTTTGAAGTTTTTACTTTTCATGTTCAAGTACAGATCACAAAATATGATGAGCATATTTTATGTATTCAGGTTTTTAAAGGATATTTTGTATTCTACTAGTATTTTGTATTATATTATGTAGCTTACTTTTATTACTATATTCCCCCTTGCACATGAAACAGCTGCACACTTCATGTTTATTAGATGTACTAGTAGGTTATAGATTGCACAAATATTATATATTAGATGTACTACTAGTAGTAGGTTATATATTGCACAAATATATATTAGAGGTATTTGTATTTAATTAAGGATATGCCTTCTTATGCAAACATATGTATTACACACATGTATTTTACAATACTTTGTTGCAGTTTTACGGGTACTACTGTAAGTTGCGTTAAAAAAAGTCAAGTTGTATATTATTAATGCAAAAGTTTGCACTTAATGTGTTTATATTTTTATACAATACTACAGAGTGGTTATGCCTTCCATTTGCAAACTTGCAGCTGATAAACATGTACATGTACTACTGTACTTGCATTATATGTGCCATTGTTGTGCTACAAAAGAAATGTAAAAAAAAAAGATATATAGTTTTTGAGTTCATACTTTTCATGTACATATGTTGTGTAGGCATCTAGGCATAATAGAAGTACAGATCACAAAACATGATGTACATGTTTTGCTATTCAGATTTATTGTTTGAGTTTATTTTTTTTGTTTCTTCCATTATGTATTTATGAATATTAAAGTACTTTTTTTTATCTCTGCACATGCTGCAGTTGCTTTTAGAACTTCATTAAAATGCCATACTTTTTAAATTTGGGCTTGAATTGTACTTATTGCCACTTAAGTTTGCGAGAGAACAAAGAGATAGCATATGCAAATCATGAGTGCGTGGTACAAGTGATGAAGAGATGTGTAAAAGAGGAGTAAGAGATAGAAATTTACGTAAATTAGACTGGGTTTGTTTCAAACTAAGTTTTGTTAGGAATTATTCTAAAATTGTGTTTTTATTGTATTTCCTGAAATCAATTTCCCTGAGGGGTGTTTTGCAAATGTATGGTAAGCCATTTGTAGCCTCAAAATAAAATGTATATTCAAAAGCAAAACTGTAAATATACATGTACTTCAATAACTTTTACATCTATCGAGAACATAAAATGTTGTTGATAATTGGAAATAAATTATATATACAGTGGAACCCCTTATAATGAGGTCATTGGGACCATGAAAATTACCTTGTTATATCAGGTTACTCGTTAAATCAGGGTAAAAAAAACACAAAGAAATATAAAAAGCTGGGACCAGTAAAATAACCTCGTTATAGAGGTATTGTTATATCTTACCTCATAACAAGGTTCCACTGTATTTTACTTTTTTTTACTTTTTTTTTTAAATTTGAATAAAAACAATTTGCGTTGGAACTGTTACATCAATTTTCAGAGAAAATTACATGCAAAGTCCAACTTATGAACTTCGTGAAACACCCCCTAGTATAAAAAGTTGTGTACAGTAGAACCTCAAGATAAAGAGCATTGTTATAATAAGATATCTGCGTTCAGCGATTTCACCGTTTTTTCTTTTACTTTTTGCTATGTCCAGATACCAGGTATGGGGATGATGCGTAGTTTTGTGATTCAGAAAACGTGCACTTGAGCCAATCTGACTTTCAGATACCCAGGGGTGGGTTAAATTAAATTGGCACATGCTCGTTATAATGAGGTTTCACTGTACACATACTTAGAAATACCCAAGTCCTCTTGATAAGTGATTCATACATGTGTTGCAGTATTGTATGAATCAGAATTTCAAGAAGTTGTCACTCATGCAATCAATCCATTCATTGAATCTTCTTCATGGTAGACTTGTGTCCTTAACTCATTCATGCATTTGCTCACCGACATCAACAAACACACACAATCGGAATCAAATGTCCAATCATAATCATTTGAATGACTTTGGCCATAACAAAATTCAAACAAAATTCAAAACCATAATTCAAATATATGTGAATATTTTATTCCATCTTACAAATAAAACGTAAGAACAAATAACTTATCAGCAGTCCAAACTGACAATACATAATAAGCACATACTTTAAAAGCAAACATGAACATCTCTTTGCTCTCAAATTGTTTGGAAGTCTGCTTGTACACAAATGGCTAGTACTGGTATAGCTAGTCATGTAATTCTCATGTACATGTAAGACTATTGCCGAAGTACAAACAATTAACAAAAATCTATTATTTCAGCAAGGAACCTAACGGAAACAGAATATCACACAATTAGTACGGGTACATCTCAAAGTACATCAAGTTCACAAGGAAATCTCCACTGAACCGAGTATGGAACAATAAAAATATAATGCATGTTGGGTCATCAGCTTCTAAGGCTAACGTATAGCCAAATGACAGTACTGGGAAACGTACCATACACAAATAATTACAAAAATAATGTAAACTTTTTCACAAACCATTGAGCAATAAAATGTAAAAAATTATGACTATCAGCCGTAGATACAAATACAATTAGACCGCAAAAAGTTCACAGCTGTGTGCACTTGTCAAACTGGTAGTGAATTAAACTCCAATGTCTGCGGCATGAATAACATAAACTGATAAATAATTTTACTGTACTAAGGTTCAGATGTGTCCACATAATCCCTTTGATATATTTCAACAATACTTATCGATTAGTGAATTTAGTTTGGCCAATATAAATATGTTAATTTTCTAAAAACAAACAATATACTTATGGTAAGGATGTAGTCATGTGTCTCTTTATGAGGAAATCAGTCAAGTCTTCTCTACTTAAGAGATCTAGTAACTTTGTTGCCATGTGCAAAAAGTAAAGAATGGTTGATGCAATTTATAATGTTATCTTTTAAAGTCAAATAGACGTTGCATGGCCGAGTTATGAGCAAAAATGCAAATTGATATTCAGTAACTCACTGCATTTACTTTGTACATGGTTCTAAAACTCCACCCGAGTTTTTAAACACTAAACACTTCAATCGTACATATCTTTGTAACGAAAGGGAAATTTGAAACCCGAAACCTGTCCCATGTTTTTATTGTCAATACGAATACAATAAGATACGAGGGAGCCGTTAGATTTCAAATTTAATTTTTAGAATGAAAAACTGACTGTCAAATTGAAAAGAAAATACAATTCTAATGACAGAATAAACCATCAAAAACGGCTCAGAAACAGCTGAAATATCCATAAATAAATGTGCGTTGTAACAGCTCTTTTTGAATGATAAATGGGTTTACTTAGTAATTTGTAATTTTGTATACTTTTCAAGCTTGGTAAAGTTATTACTTTGTTCCGTTATGGTGCATGTTTTGGTTACTAAAGTTAAGTTTGACCAATACTCAACTAACTATCCTTTTAAGCATATTTTTATGACACAATGTACACATTGTTTTTTACATACATGTAGATAATATACAACAAACATTTGTACCTTGCTATGTATCAATTTAGTTTTTATTATATACAAACAAGTGTGATTTAACATGAAATTATGTTTGCTTTTTCACATCTTTCCATTCCATTCCTCCCCCCCACCCCCCCCCCCCCCCTCTAAAAAGAAAGAAAAACACACACAAAACAAAAACAAAACCTTCCCAGAAAAAAAAACAAAAAAAAACACGATAAAAAAAAAGAACAAACAAAATCAAAATCTAATACACATGTTCAGGTGAAAACCTTAGAGATAGTACATTTCTGGCCAAAAATTAATTACCCTATTGTCACCATATCATTATACACTAAAAGGAGGATGAAAAGGGATTATTTTAGAATAACACTACCAAATTGACACATTTCAAAGGCCATGAAAATACTGTTCAAGGGATGGAGGATTCACTCCGAAGAAAGTGGAGGTAGAGTTCCCATACAGGCATGTGTGAGCATTAATCAATATACCGGAAATGAGGTACATTTTCCCTACAGCTGAAAGTCCGAGTTTTTGGGATTTTTTAAAGTCAACGAATTTGAAATTGTTGACGATGTCGCCGAAGAGCCATTCCACACTGATGCGCACACCGCTCATGGAACGGTTGTATGCCACCTGATCCGGCGTGAGGTTGTTGCCCTTGAATGGGCACTGGAGATGTGCGCGAATGGGGTATGCAGGGTCGCCATAGATGCACAGAGGGTTGCCATCGCCATCATGTGCATGCCGCTCCAGTTGGTCGAGGAGGCCAGATTCCCGTAACATAAAACTGTCGTGCCTGCGTCCCTCTATGGGCCCGAACAAGTGGGCGATCAGGCCATTGGCAGCTGTGACGCTCTGGTACTTCAGTGCGTGAACCCGCTTGTGGCCGTTGTAGACAATTCGCTGATGCTCACTTGGCCGACATATCGGCCTAACTGTCCCATCAACAAAGCCGAAGCAGTTGTCCAAAGCCGCCCCTTTTTCCTGGATTGCTGCCGCGAATCTTAACAGGTTATCTGGGGACAACCACGGTTGATCCAGTGTGACCAACAGGTGGCCAAAGTTGTCATGAATCAAGTCGATCATGTGGGTTGTGATCAGGCACAACTGTGGTACACTGCGCCCGAACATCTTGACGAGGTCGCCGTACCTGCACGGATAGGCGAACCGCGCCAACAGGATGCAGAGTGCCTCCAGTCCATCTACCCTTGATGCATTACTGCATCGGATCCGTGCGGGAATCTGAAGGACCTCCTTCAAACGAAAGATTTCAGCCTTCTTGAATCTGAAAAAAAAAGTAAGAATATTAAGTACAATATTGATACAAACATTGATTCATATAGTTCAAGACAAAAAGTCTGAGAAATAACAACAAATAATCAGCGGAATGTTTGAAGACACAATTTACATTCAGGCTGTTTGTTTACATGTTTTACAAACTTGCTGATGCAAAGCTATGCAATTTTATAAAAATGCATTTTACAAGAATTTCTTTTTACCTCAATTTTTACATGATTAAAATATGCGATCATTATATATTTTTTTTTTATCGCTGCAATAATGACGTCACTCAAAACTCATCGGCATCGCATATAGTATTTAGCGCATGCACATGCGTTGCCGATGAGTTTTGAGTGACATCATTATTGCAGCGATCATAAATAAACCCGGATTCTAACAAGGACTAGCGACATAAATCATCAATTTGAGGTAAGTTATCATTCTTTTAAAGAATAAAGAAATAAAATATGATGTAGCCTAGCTAGGGGTAGGTTGTGGGATTCATTGAGTACTAAAAATACAACAAGTTAATAAACATGATAAATAATAAGTCTATACTATAGTCTATAGACTTTTTTTTTAGTATAGTTAGGTGCTAAAAGTAAAACACCTCATCGCACATCTACACAAAAAAAAAACTAGCAAGACCCAACTGCTGCTACACTGGGACAGGCTCGGGGCCGGGCCCCGCCGGGGTAGTGCATCGCAGCAAAGCCCAAAGGCTAACAAAATTCTAGTTCAACTTACCTGAAATATGCATTGCATTCGTCGTCGTTGTAGATGGCGATGTCAAACTCCTCATAAGTGGAGTACTTAAAATCTGGGTTAGATGGACGATTAGCATCATATAGCACAACAAATTCCTCGTCATCCAGGACATCGTATGCATATCCAAAGAGAATTGCTTCTTGAACTCGATGTAGATTAGCCATGGTTGTGAAATACCAGAAGAAGATAAATAGCGCGCGAGCGGGAGATCGAGGTATGGCTTCGAAATATCTGTCATGTGATCTATCATGTGATCTATCACATGATGTGGTGACGTCATCATGTTGAGGGTGCGTTCGTTCACCCGAACGAAACAGATATCAAAACGGGTGAACTATAGTAGTCAACGCGTTGACGTACGGCCCCGCTCAACGTCGGCGAGCCCACCTTCACCCAAAAACGAAAGCAACCTATTCATGGCGGGGTATCGTACGCATCCAAAACTCGGGGAAGTCGATCCCGTTGTCTCTATTGAAATTGTTGGGATTCAGGCGTATATTGATAGCTTCCTTTACCCTTCGTGTGTACCCCGTCCCAGTCTGGCTGATGCTGGTTGTCCCAAGCATGTTCATCATGCTCTATCATGCTCGAAAGGTATACAAAATTACAAACGACTAAGTCAAAAGCCTGTTATCACTTAAAAAGAGCCATTAAAACACAAGAGGGGGCATTTTTTTTTTATATAAAAAATCATCAAATAAATGTTGGGCCCAGATTTATTACGATCGGATATATTTATTAATATTTCAGCCATTTCTGAACCGATTTTGACCAAATAAAGTTTATTCTGCCATTAAAATTGTATGTTCTTTCAAATTCGGCACTCAGTTTTTCATTACCTCACAAACAAATTGTGTTGTGCAGCGCCCTCTCTGCCAAAACTGAACTACACTTTTAACCCTAACGACATAACATCTGCCTAACAAAAACTATTGTGACTATTTACATTTGATCATTATACAATTATCTTCCTTCTTAAAATTATGTAACAAGTATGTATTCAATTTCATTTTAAAAATATTTACAGTTCTACAATGTTTCAGTTTATCTTGTAATTCATTCCATAATAGAGGCGCTTTACATATACAATTTGCGTTTGTGAGTGGGTGAAGTTTTCCGTACTTTACACGATAATCATTTGCAGATCTAGTATTATAATGATGATATTCATTTTTAAATAAAAATATACCTTGAAAGTTAGCTGGAAGCAAATTACTATGAAAAGAATACATAAATAATAGTAATTGATATTCATATAACGAAAATACAGGTAAAATATTTAACTTAAGAAATAATGTTTTGAATGACTACGATATGATGTTTTAGCAATTATTCTCACAACTCTTTTTTGCAATAGATTTATCCGTTCCAATAAATATTTACTACATGCACCCCAAACTATAATATTATATGATAAATGTGATAAAACTAATGAGTTATAATAGATTATCAATACAAAATGTGTAGGTATACATTCTCTTAATTTACTCATAACTCTAATCACTTTAGAAACTTGTCTGAGTGTTTCATTTACTTGTGTTTTCCATTAAAAGTTTAAATCAATGCTTATGCCTAGGAATTTTGTAGTCTGAATCCTCTTATAGTATGTATATCAATACAAATTTAAATTTGACTTATATCTTTATTACCAGAATTAAAAATCATCATATGTGTCTTTTCATAATTTAATTATAATTTATTTGCTTTGATCCAATTACTATTTACACAATTCTACCTTCGTGATATTAGTCAAACATTCTGCATCTCTTTGTTTAAATAAAATATTAGTGTCATCTGCGAAGAGCAAACAATTATGTTGGAGGTATTTGACAAATCATTAATATAAATCAAAAACAAAAGTGGGCCCAATATAGATATTTGTGTTACCCCACAAGTAACTGTTTCGGTAAAAGAATTATGTCCATTATATACTGAATATTGCTTTCTTTCTAATAAATAATTTCTGAACAACTCATGGATGACTCCCCTTAACCCATACAAAATGTAACTTATCAAGTAGAAGTTGGTGGTTTATTAAATCAAAAGATTTTTTAAAAGTTTAAAAATACCCCAACAGTTACTTCTTTATTTTCAATAGCTTGTAACGAATTCATTAAAAAACCTAATAGGGCATGAGATGTAGACTTCATTTATTTATTTATTCAAAAATCAAAACAATACAATGTATTACCGTATATACAAATATAAAAGTGATCAGGGAATACACCGTAAAAGCCATGGCTTGTACAAATGGGTAATTCCCTAAAATTGTTACATTCATAAAAAACATTAAAATAATTACACTAATTACAATAATTACCTAATTACAATTTAATCCTAACATAATTTCTAATCCCAAACCCAACCCTTCCCAAATGAGGGGCTCCAATGCCCCCTCATGGTAAAAGTCCACTTAGATAGATAGATAGATAGATAGATATATAGATAGATATAATGTAAAATACATGCAACGGCCGCAGCCCAAAGGCTGAAATGTTGATGTTTACATTGAAATTAATACATTTAAATACAAACTATATAAGTTCATTTATGATATTCAAATTCACATGAGGTACAGTAGAGCAAAATATATAGTCAAAACAGAGGTATACACTTTTTACAAATTTGCACAAATTAAATAACAAAGAAAATGTATGCATAACTGTGGTTTAATTGAATGCAAAGTACATATAAATGGGAAGTAAAACTTTCATTGGCATTTTAAAAGATCAATAAGATATAATATTGCACTATTGCTACTTTTTGTTTTACATTTATATTGCTTGAACTTTGGTATATATCTCAAAGAAATATTTCATTTTGTTTGTTTGGTTAGAACCATTAGCCAATGTGGGTTATTATAAAGTGATTTAGCAAATTCAATACAAAGTTTTTTTCTTCTAGTTTCAAGACGTTCAAGTTTAAATGCAATAGTTGCATTTTCATAACTTATATAATCTTTCCATGAAACTATTCTACAAACCCTTACTATAACCCATTCTAAACTCTGCACCTGCTTGATAGTCAATCCATCATTAAAAACTGGTACACAATATTCTTATATAGGACGAATATATCCAATGTAAATTGTAATAAGATCAACAATAGGTAATTTGTATTTTTTGTGAAAACACAAGCGTAGCATCTATTACATTGACAATAACATACACGAATATCCTGCATAATTTGTTATGCTCAATACAGGAAAAGATGGGAGAAACCTGCGGCATGCCAAACGCTAGAATATTGTACATTTCAGTCAAGGAGCAACTTGTCGCGGCATTTAGCTAGCGGTACGGGCGTACTCAGAATCTCGAAGGCTCCGAGCATGCGCATTGCTAGTGTTGTAGCGTACGTGATAACCTCGCGAATCGCGAGATTTCACGTGACTATGACAAGCCCTGGGGGAACCTGCGGCATGCCAAACGCTACATGACAACCCCCAGCCCTCTGCCCTGTGTGGACGGGTGGAGAGTTTGTCTAGATGAAGCTCAGATGATTGAATGCCCAACTTCCCCTGTAATGAAGATGGAACTGATGTTTCTGCTTCTCCTGAGGAATTCAGTCAGTTCGATCCAGTTAGCGGAGAAACTGTTCGAGAACTGATAATGACATCACCCAGTAAGTCTTGCTTACAACTAGACCCGCTTCCAGTCTGGTTACTGAAGGAGAACGTTGAGGTTTTTCTTCCGTACATGGTCTCATTAGTAAATTCTTCACTTAGCTCGGGTGTGTTCCCATTACAGCTTAAGGAAGCAATATGGAGGTATTAATGAATCGTGCAATAAGAACAAGGCTGTATGTGGCAAAAGAAATTTTAACTTATTTATGATTCCTACACTTCTAGAAATGGATATAGTTACGTGATGCAATTGATCGTTTCATGTTAAATTATCATAAATAAAAACTCCTAAAAACTTAAATGTCTTTATTTGGTCAATTTTTATATTACCGATATTAATAATAATCGGGGCAATATCCTTTAAATGAGAATTATAATGTTTGAAGTGCATACAGTTAGTTTTAAAATATTTAATCAGAGTTTATTACATTTAAACCAATTAGAGACTTTAAACAATTCATTATTTAAAACATTCACCAGTGATTCTAATTTGTTATGAGAGCATAATAAAAGAAATAAAAGTGGTCCTAAAATTGAGCCGAATTAAGGCCATTGAATGTAACGTATTGTTTTCTTTTTATTAAATAAATGAAAGGGCTTGACCACGAATACCATAAAACAACAATTTATAAAGTTAGATATTATGATCAAGTGTATCGAACGCTTTACTAAGGTCTCAAAATATACCTATTACATGTTCTTTGCTCGCCATAGCGTTAGTAATTTTATCATAAATTTGTATTAAAGCTTAGTCGGTGGAATGATTTTTTCTGAAGCCATATTGATTTGAATTAAATATGTTGTGAGTATTTTAAAAATCAAATAACCTATTATAACAATTTTCTCTAAAACTTTTGATATACTACGAAGCAAAGAAATAGGACGATAATTACTAATTTCATGCGAATCACCTTTTTTTTAATGGGATTTACCTTGGCTATTTTAAATAAATCCGGAAAAAACACCCTGTTGTAAAGATTGATTAATAGTGGATCAGCAATAATTTGTTTTAAAAGTGATGTACTAATTCTATCATAAACTTGAGATTTAGACATACTTAACGATTTAGTAATATTTATAATTTCATTAGGGTTGGTGGTACTTAACAAAAGCGACTTTTCGATCCGAATAAAAAGAGAGTCTGTATAATGTATATTTACTTGTTTATTTATTTATTTGTATACGTCATCGTCTGCAATAAAAACGAAGATGTTGATTTTAAAACAAATAAGCATTAGAGTACATACATCTCTCTCTAAATCAGTGTCTCTGTTTGTCCCGCATCGGCTCAGACGGTCGAGACCGATACAAAATAGACCCGAGATCGGTAAATTGTGGACCCAACAGTGGACAGTCATTACCATATAATGTTCACACATTACTCGATGGACACATCATTAAATCGCAGAAATACACATTTTATCAACATTTCCCCGGTTTTGCACATCATCAACAAAGTAACTAGATCCCTTTAAACAGTTTCGAACACAATTAAATGAGTACGAACCTGACGTTTGGTGAGGATATATCGACACGATAATTAAAAAATAATTAAGCCCTATGACAACAACAAACACAGGTGACATTAAATCAGACCTAATTACTGATTGACGTATACTGACGAAAAGAGCGAATCTCGCATTGGTCGCCTCACAATTAAAACCAAGAGAGAAGTTAAACAATGGCAACAGTTTGGGGTCAAAACATATTTGTTCCATTACCCGAATTTTACACTAAAGAGTGGACTTTCGGAAAACCTTTTGCATATCTGAAAATTGTAGAATTTGTACTTTCAGTTGGTAGTGAAGACTAATTTTTGGTATTGTATGCCCTAATGGCCCGTTTTCCGCGTCGCGGCCCATATCTAACTGCAAATTAAATTTGACCTACAATTAGTGCAAAAATACTGGTCAATGCATTTCAATTAACTCATGATTATCACCATAATTAGGGCGATATCCGAATCAGAAACCATATCCTTTTTTGTCTGCCAAACACCAACCTAAGGGATCTTGTTGATCAAAAACGCTGCAGCTTTCCCTGGCTTTCCTGAAATAAAGGCTTTTTGGTAAAAGCACGAATTACGGGGGCCAGAAAACTGAAGGCATGAACGGTGCGGTTTTCAGAAAAGGGCACGAAATCTTGGTTATTGTTATCACTCTGTTACATCAGTTTCTTATGAAGTCAGCAAGGCACATATTTCAGGAGATTTCATCAAGTGGGCTTTAAGGCATGATTTAACGTTATTGGTTGTTTGCAATTGACGGAGATGTTATGGAAGCTGATTCCATAGATGTGGTGCAGCAACGCGAAACGATCTGTCACCCCACGACCTCCAAGATCTTCCTTCCAATAGCTGGACTGTAGAGGTGGATCGAAGTCGCGTTCGGCCTAGTACACGCACTTGAAGACTTTCAGAAATGTAGAGAGGGGCATGGTTATGCATGGCTTTGTAAGTTTTATTTATTACACGTGAATAATTAGTGGGAAAAGGTCCATGGTAATTGATTTCAGCATTCATTTGGCCTGAATGAAATGCGCGTCCGCGGAAGAGATGAGAATGCGAGTTCGATGATGATGATGAAGGTGATGAACGCGAAGATGCGTGAAGAGAAAGGCAATATATCGTTCCAGTCCCATCGATGAACCAGCACACACGATGTGGCACAAAGGCATGGCGATGACTCCGACGTGTGCCGTGGAGAGATGAGCGAGGCCTGGAAGCCTGAAGGTGTGGTGCTTACACGTGTCCATGTAGACAAAAACGAAAATGGCGATCGAAAGAATTGTAGGAAGTTTTGCATGCAGAAAAAATTATAAAAGGTCCGATCGAGTGCCCACGATCGCATCCGTCAAACCCAATATCCAGCATATTGCCACAGGTGCACACATTGTGATAGGCCCAATCACATGGAGAGCGTATGCCGCAGTAAGGACAAACCTAAACGTTCGTCACAATGAAGGCGCTATCGATGATGCCCTTTGCTCCTGCCACACTACGGAAAGGCCTCATCGTGGATCAGCCGTCGCCTTGGACCACCACGTGTACGACGACCTCTCCAATACGTGGCTCAAGAAACGGTCAACGCCCCAGCCGTTCATTGACGTGACCGTTAGGATCGTGCCCGATGACTACAATGCCTTTGGTTTCGACCTATCTACCCCTACAGTGTCTTGCTCTGTTTCTGCTATGGCAGACACAGGGTGCCAGAGCTGCCTTCTGCATTTGTCGATACAATATATAATGTTAATGCGCGGCAGACTAATCATAATATAGAGACATAACCTCAGCTACAACATATCGCAATATGGGAGATAATCGATGGAAAATAAGCGAGATATGGTCGAAAGTCCGCTGTAGTTTATTAATCGATTACAAATTCGCATTTACAATTTTAACATTTAATATTATGAAGTCACAACATTTGCTTGCCCTAAATGAGGTATGATTTCATATCTACAACTCATAATCTTTTTGAATATTGAATACAATTAAGGGTTGTATGGACTTTACACAAAGTTTTGTGTTACGCGCGCAAAAACGCGCGCGCCGACACCCACGCGCGGAAATTGTTGAAATGCTTATAATTGTCTGAAACATATTAAACAAATATACCATGCACTGAGAGCCTCTAGTTGAAATTATGGATTCCGAGGTGACAGGAAAAGCACTATGTTCTGAGGGTCGCAGACCAGAAGAACATAGTGCTTTTCCTGTCACCGAGAAATCTATAATTTCACTAGTGGCTCGAAATAGTGCATGATATATTTGTTTTATATCCTTCGCATAATCATAATCATCGCACAAATAAATGATTTCAAAGAAAGATTCTTGTCTAGTTTATCGTTTTTTTATCCTGATTCTGATTCTGATTCTCTTTCGTTATCAGATTTATGATAATCTAGTGAATAATTATAAGTTCACAGCATTGCACAACCATGTTCTACAAGTTACCATAAATTTGGGAGCAGCACTTTGCGACAGTTTATACTGTATTATATTAGTTTGGTCCGCAGTTAAATAAAAATATCACATCGATGTAATTTCCTGAAGTTAATCATTTGATATTGACAGTGACAAAGAATAGTAAACATGATATCCGGCATAATCATTAAAAGGTGAGTGTCTTCACGCAGTGAAACTAATATAATTATTAAAGCAATGTCATTTATTGTTAGATTTATCACGATGAAAACAAAAATCTATGTCAGCACAAGGATGCGCAATGTTATCGATTGTTAGTTTGTTGCAGTTTCCGTTTCAGTCTCAGTTTCAGTTTCATTTTAGTTCATTTAATTTCCAACATACGTCAATATACATATCATTGTACAAAACGAAACAAAGGTTACATTATGGTATAATTAAACAGATGTACAATGAGAAATGTAGCCATAGCAGTAGAGAGGATTCTCAATTGAAAAGGAAGTTTAACGTACTACATAATATACTTAATTGAATTAAAACAAAATATAATTCTTCCCGATTTTTGCCGATCTTGCACATTTTTCTGTTTCAATATTCCTAGGGTTAACTGTACTTGGTGACGGGACATGGGTTATGGGTTGGTCCACCTTGTCCACCGGTAGCTGTTCAAGTGTAACTCTACTATCCTATCCATTCTACACATTTTGAGTGCATGACATGTTTATAATTATACATGCGTAAATAAATGTGACAGGTGAACGTTCCACTCGTTCATTTCGAGTGTGTACTTGTCAACCTACCTATATGAGGGCCTATAGGAGAGAACATCCCCTACACACGAACACACAGACACAATGTCACACCATAACCACCACCAACATCATCACCCAAGCACTCCGTCAGGTCCCTCTTCTTTTCAGGACAAGACTCGTGTTTTAGTAGGTATGAAGGCATGTTTGGTGTCTTGTCAAACGAATATTCGTGACTAAGTTATCCCCCATGAAGTGATTTTGGTATGTAAATGTGTATGTGCATGAAAGCGTGATTGCGTGCGCATGTGTTAGTATGTGTGTTGGTAAGTGAGTGCATTGTGCGTGTACGAGTATGTGTTTGTTTGTTTGTGTTTGTGTACTTGTGTTCTGTGCGTCAGTATTTCTGATCAGCGCACATATGTGCACGCGTTTGCGCTCACAGTATGTTGGTTAGGATGTTGATCAAATCATTCACTGACAGTCACGCAAACTAATACAAGTTTTTTTTCTGAGAATGCCTTTGTTCATATAATCATAAGAAACATATATAGGAAAAAGGAAACAAAAAACACAAAGGCAAAATTCGCAAACAAAACAGATTATTACAACTTTTTAAAAAAAGGACGAAGAATCCCTGCCTTCTGATGGTCAGTTTTTACTAATGCATTTTCCTCTGCATTTTACTGATGAATGGCTCATTTTTGCGCCCATTCTATAAAACAAATGCCGTGCAGGCATATTTCGTGGATCGGTAGGAATATTGTTAGCACTCTTTTAACTTTGGAAGTGGTCTAAAATCCCACAAGCTGCGCTCGTGGGTTCAAACCTTTCCAACGTTAAACTCATGCATCCAATTCTTACCGATCCACTCAAGACTGTGCAGAAATATAAATAATAGTACAATAATTCCTGTTCTTCCCGATTATGCACGAGCAATCCGCGCTATTGTTAGTGAGCACTCAGCCGTGTGCCGAGATAATGTTCATGGTCGTTCAATGGTATTACGGGCAGGAAATGCAATTTAACTGGCACTGAAAAATTGAAAAATAGGCACCGGCCATGGTCTCACTCACAGCGTCCTAAAACGAAATCTACACTACCACAATTACTACTTGGTTTTTGTTTTTGTATTGGAAAAGACACCCTATCCGATGGACATAGTTATTTTGAATCTATATTTTGTAAAGTGTCCCGTTCCGTTTTCTTGTTTTCTTTTTTTGGGGGGGCAACCCTGTATAGCTGATTTGTTATTAAGCTAATGGACACATTATAATTTACTTGACATGAATGATGGATACAGAGATGTTAAAGGGGACCACCAGGCAAAGAACAACACATTATTATATGTTTTGGTACCGTTTTGTGATATCAAATAGATACCCAACATTTTGCAAAGGGTTGTGTAATTCATAAACAAAGCAATTAATTTCCACCACTTACGGAACCACTGCTATTTCCTGGTTCCATACGGGCCAACCATTTGCGAGTGCGCCAATGCTATTCACGCGCACGTTTGTAAACAATAGATTCCCGGGCGATTCGTTCGCTATGCACACGTTGCAATTCACCGCACACATAGCAGTCTGCGTAATTCAGACCGCATGAACGCATGCTTTAGAATGGTGATGCGTTTCCAATTATATTTTTTTTTTCTGGAAACATATTTTTGTGAACTTGTTGATGGAATGGAATACTAAAGATGTTACCTTTCTTTAATAAGAATATTATTTGTGGGTGGTGGTACCCTTTAAATGCAGACAAGTTTATGTTTTGCTTAACTTTACGAAATGTGGTTTGTTTGAAATTGCTAATGTGGGATCTGCATGTAAAAGGACATAGGGTTCGCTATTATTAATTTGATCATATTGTGTTGCTCTGTTTAATTTAACGGTAAGGTAGTTTTCAAGAGAGCTAACAAACATGTGTGTCAGAACTAATTTGGGGAAGGGTAAGGAAGGAGGGTTTACCCTCCCACATGAAGAAAAAACATTTCGAATTTTGAGTTTTAAATGTAATTTTAGTAGTATTATTTATATTATCATCATTATCAATGTTATTATGCAAGCACCCGAAAGAGAAGTGTGTGAAAGGAGATAAAAAGCATATCCAATTTTTCACTCGAAATATGATAATGCAATCTGGTGCATATCTAAGACGGAAATATGATGTAATAAATGTAAGAAAGCATGCATTAAAACATCATTATCATGCTTACACCAATATACAAACACAAACGAACTTACATGACCTATAGCGTCTAGATGGCCTTATTTTCACAATTCGGCTCTCTATATGTAATTTGTCCTGAAGAAAAAGAATTTGGCAGTCATTTCTCATGAAATCAATCAATTTTGGGGTAATTAGTAAATATCTAATTGTCCTGGGAACGCCCCTTTTAAATCTCCCAAATGTGACGTCATCTAAAGTACGGACTAATGAACTAAATTCTGTAGATGACGCGTCATGACGTAAGCCAATGAATTGTCAATCACATGTCAATCACGCTGCCGATTCTAGACCCTAAATGTGGGTGGGGCGTAAACTGGCTGCTAAATGAGATTTGGCATCAGAAAATTAGTCTTAAATCACTACTGTGTTTATTTTCATGGATTTTTTTTCGGCAGACCTATTTTACAAGTCATCAACTATGGAATAAGTGCCAAAGTACGTTGTATTCTTTAGGTCCTTTAACAAACAACCACACAAACAGATTGAAAAACACACACACACACAGGCACAAAAACGCGCACACACCGTAAATGCATGTCTATTCGACTTTGAGAGAGATTTACATCATCCCAAGTGAAGATATTTTGGAAATTTTAGTTTACAATTTGACTTTAGAAGTACGATTTGTTATCATCATTAGCACAATCATTGATATTATCCATATTCATGAACAAATACTTAGACAAAAGTGGGGGTACATCCAGGTAACCAAAAGAGAATGTGTGTGGGTGAGGGGGGGGGGGGCGGAGGGGGGGGGGGGATATATCACCGTCCTTAATAAATGAACACGCATACATTTGTTTCGTTGGTGATGATTTGTATAAATATCATAAGATATTAATACAAGCATGAAACAGCTTTCGGTTTTTCAAAATTCTCTTTCATTATCAGATTTATGTAAATCTAGTGAATAATTATACGTTCACAGCATTGCACAACCATGTTCTACAAGTTACCATAAATTTGGGAGCAGCAACTTGCGACGGCTTATACTGTATTATATTAGTTTGGTCCGCAGTTAAATAAAAAATATCACATCGATGTAATTTCCTGAAGTTAATCATTTGATATTGACAGTGACAAAGAATAGTAAACATGATATCCGGCATAATCATTAAAAGGTGAGTGTCCTTACTCATGCAGTGAAACTAATATAATTATTATAGCAATGCCATTTATTGTTAGATTTAACACGATGAAAACCAAAATCTATGTCAGCACAAGGATTCGCAATGTTATCTATTGTTAGTTTGTTTCACTTTCAGTTTCAGTTTCATTTTAGTTCATTTCATTTCCAACATACATCAATATACATAGCATTTTACCAAACAAAACAAAGGTTATATTTTGGTATAATTAAACAGATGTACAATGAAAATAAGAATCATATACAATAAACGAGTTACCTCCATCGTTTGTGAACGATGGAGGTAAATAATTATCGACTTCATAACGAACGATGCGCCAATTATTAGAATATTAAATGTCAAATCACTTTTAGACAGTCCGTTCATCATCATTTCATATTGGTCATCGCACAACTTCCTATCAATGGCGAGAAAACCTGAGCGCCGCCACTATGACAGTCTCTATATTAGACGTAAACATTTGTTTGTTTGTTTGTTTTATTTCTGCATTTTTTCAAAACAATACATAATCATAATTGTACAAAATATATTTTGAGTATTTACAATAGAATTACAAGTGATAATTATGCATAAAGAATAGTACAACAAATAATTATCAATTTGAAGCAATTAATACAGCACATAAACGCAGGAGACCGCCATCATGAGCTGTAAGCTTGAAATCGATGGCGGCCTCTTGGGGACAATGCTTTTATGTAGTATGCATGACTTTGATGAGATGGGTGCAGTGCAAGTGCATGTGCAAGTGGGAGTGCATAAAATTAGAATTCCAATTAAGTTTGGGATTTAACTAAAAAGTAAAATATATATTTTTTAATGTAAATATAAGAGACAATATTTAGTGAGTAACGACTCTCTATAGTGATACAATGTGACGCTTTAGTGTTGCTTTAAATGAATAGAGGATCAGGAATGATTTGATTATATTCCGAAAATTATTCCATAAATCGGAGCCGTGATGTCTAATCGATTTAATTAGTAACTTGGGATTCATCACATGGAAATTCCCAGAAGAACGAGTTGGATAGGAATGAATTATATTATTATAACAAAAACAGTTATTTAATGAGATTGGAAGTTCTTTATTTATGTACTTAATCATAAATACTGCAACTTGGAGAATAAGCACGTCAGTAATTGTTAACGTTTCTAACTTTAAAAGTAAGGGGTCTGTATGGGCAAGGAACGTTGATCTTGTACAAATACGCAAAGCTCTTTTTTTTGTAATAAAAGAATAGGATCAAGTTTGGTTGCACCACAATTGGCCCAAACGATATTACAATATGCTAAATATGGAGGTATTAATGAATCGTGCAATAAGAACAAGGCTGTATGTGGCAAAAGAAATTTTAACTTATTTATGATTCCTACACTTCTAGAAATGGATATAGTTACGTGATGCAATTGATCGTTTCATGTTAAATTATCATAAATAAAAACTCCTAAAAACTTAAATGTCTTTATTTGGTCAATTTTTATATTACCGATATTAATAATAATCGGGGCAATATCCTTTAAATGAGAATTATAATGTTTGAAGTGCATACAGTTAGTTTTAAAATATTTAATCAGAGTTTATTACATTTAAACCAATTAGAGACTTTAAACAATTCATTATTTAAAACATTCACCAGTGATTCTAATTTGTTATGAGAGCATAATAAAAGAAATAAAAGTGGTCCTAAAATTGAGCCGAATTAAGGCCATTGAATGTAACGTATTGTTTTCTTTTTATTAAATAAATGAAAGGGCTTGACCACGAATACCATAAAACGACAATTTATAAAGTTAGATATTATGATCAAGTGTATCGAACGCTTTACTAAGGTCTCAAAATATACCTATTACATGTTCTTTGTTCGCCATAGCGTTAGTAATTTTATCATAAATTTGTATTAAAGCTTGGTCGGTGGAATGATTTTTTCTGAAGCCATATTGATTTGAATTAAATATGTTGTGAGTATTTTAAAAATCAAATAACCTATTATAAACAATTTTCTCTAAAACTTTTGATATACTAGGAAGCAAAGAAATAGGACGATAATTACTAATTTCATGCGAATCACCTTTTTTTTAATGGGATTTACCTTGGCTATTTTAAATAAATCCGGAAAAAAACACCCTGTTGTAAAGATTGATTAATAGTGGATCAGCAATAATTTGTTTTAAAAGTGATGTACTAATTCTATCATAACTTGAGATTTAGACATACTTAACGATTTAGTAATATTTATAATTTCATTAGGGTTGGTGGTACTTAACAAAAGCAATTTTTCGATCCGAATAAAAAGAGAGTCTGTATAATGTATATTTACTTGTTTATTTATTTATTTGTATACGTCATCGTCTGCAATAACAACGAAGATGTTGATTTTAAAACAAATAAGCATTAGAGTACATACATCTCTCTCTAAATCAGTGTCTCTGTTTGTCCCGCATCGGCTCAGACGGTCGAGACCGATACAAAATAGACCCGAGATCGGTAAATTGTGGACCCAACAGTGGACAGTCATTACCATATAATGTTCACACATTACTCGATGGACACATCATTAAATCGCAGAAATACACATTTTATCAACATTTCCCCGGTTTTGCACATCATCAACAAAGTAACTAGATCCCTTTAAACAGTTTCGAACACAATTAAATGAGTACGAACCTGACGTTTGGTGAGGATATATCGACACGATAATTAAAAAATAATTAAGCCCTATGACAACAACAAACACAGGTGACATTAAATCAGACCTAATTACTGATTGACGTATACTGACGAAAAGAGCGAATCTGGCATTGGTCGCCTCACAATTAAAACCAAGAGAGAAGTTAAACAATGGCAACAGTTTGGGGTCAAAACATATTTGTTCCATTACCCGAATTTTACACTAAAGAGTGGACTTTCGGAAAACCTTTTGCATATCTGAAAATTGTAGAATTTGTACTTTCAGTTGGTAGTGAAGACTAATTTTTGGTATTGTATGCCCTAATGGCCCGTTTTCCGCGTCGCAGCCCATATCTAACTGCAAATTAAATTTGACCTACAATTAGTGCAAAAATACTGGTCAATGCATTTCAATTAACTCATGATTATCACCATAATTAGGGCGATATCCGAATCAGAAACCATATCCTTTTTTGTCTGCCAAACACCAACCTAAGGGATCTTGTTGATCAAAAACGCTGCAGCTTTCCCTGGCTTTCCTGAAATAAAGGCTTTTTGGTAAAAGCACGAATTACGGGGGCCAGAAAACTGAAGGCATGAACGGTGCGGTTTTCAGAAAAGGGCACGAAATCTTGGTTATTGTTATCACTCTGTTACATCAGTTTCTTATAAAGTCAGCAAGGCACATATTTCAGGAGATTTCATCAAGTGGGCTTTAAGGCATGATTTAACGTTATTGATTGTTTGCAATTGACGGAGATCTTATGGAAGCTGATTCCATAGATGTGGTGCAGCAACGCGAAACGATCTGTCACCCCACGACCTCCAAGATCTTCCTTCCAATAGCTGGACTGTAGAGGTGGATCGAAGTCGCGTTCGGCCTAGTACACGCACTTGAAGACTTTCAGAAATGTAGAGAGGGGCATGGTTATGCATGGCTTTGTAAGTTTTATTTATTACACGTGAATAATTAGTGGGAAAAGGTCCATGGTAATTGATTTCAGCATTTGCGCGTCCGCGGAAGAGATGAGAATGCGAGTTCGATGATGATGATGAAGGTGATGAACGCGAAGATGCGTGAAGAGAAAGGCAATATATCGTTCCAGTCCCATCGATGAACCAGCACACACGATGTGGCACAAAGGCATGGCGATGACTCCGACGTGTGCCGTGGAGAGATGAGCGAGGCCTGGAAGCCTGAAGGTGTGGTGCTTACACGTGTCCATGTAGACAAAAACGAAAATGGCGATCGAAAGAATTGTAGGAAGTTTTGCATGCAGAAAAAATTATAAAAGGTCCGATCGAGTGCCCACGATCGCATCCGTCAAACCCAATATCCAGCATATTGCCACAGGTGCACACATTGTGATAGGCCCAATCACATGGAGAGCGTATGCCGCAGTAAGGACAAACCTAAACGTTCGTCACAATGAAGGCGCTATCGATGATGCCCTTTGCTCCTGCCACACTACGGAAAGGCCTCATCGTGGATCAGCCGTCGCCTTGGACCACCACGTGTACGACGACCTCTCCAATACGTGGCTCAAGAAACGGTCAACGCCCCAGCCGTTCATTGACGTGACCGTTAGGATCGTGCCCGATGACTACAATGCCTTTGGTTTCGACCTATCTACCCCTACAGTGTCTTGCTCTGTTTCTGCTATGGCAGACACAGGGTGCCAGAGCTGCCTTCTGCATTTGTCGATACAATATATAATGTTAATGCGCGGCAGACTAATCATAATATAGAGACATAACCTCAGCTACAACATATCGCAATATGGGAGATAATCGATGGAAAATAAGCGAGATATGGTCGAAAGTCCGCTGTAGTTTATTAATCGATTACAAATTCGCATTTTCAATTTTAACATTTAATATTATGAAGTCACAACATTTGCTTGGCCTAAATGAGGTATGATTTCATATCAACAACTCATAATCTTTTTGAATATTGAATACAATTAAGGGTTTTATGGACTTTACACAAAGTTTTGTGTTACGCGCGCAAAAACGCGCGCGCCGACACCCACGCGCGGAAATTGTTGAAATGCTTATAATTGTCTGAAACATATTAAACAAATATACCATGCACTGAGAGCCTCTAGTTGAAATTATGGATTCCGAGGTGACAGGAAAAGCACTATGTTCTGAGGGTCGCAGACCCGAAGAACATAGTGCTTTTCCTGTCACCGAGAAATCCATAATTTCACTAGTGGCTCGAAATAGTGCATGATATATTTGTTTTATATCCTTCGCATAATCATACTCATCGCACAAATAAATGATTTCAAAGAAAGATTCTTGTCTAGTTTATCGTTTTTTTATCCTGATCTAGCTGGGCGCGAGCGGCGCCCTGGTGACAACCTGACGTTGGGGCGCCCTTTCGAGTTGCACAGAAATCGATCTCCGTGCCAAAATCTTATCAACTGGAAAAGAAACACGCGCGTGTAATACTGTGTGCATGTATTTTGTGCGCGTTCGACGTACGTGCCGCATCGGTGCTTTACGTGTACGTGCATATAAGTCAGCCAAGGAAGTTGGCTACCCCCCCCCCCCCCCCCCCCCCACCCCCCTCCGCCTTTGCATTTTAACTAATGAAGAGATCGTTACCTGTGAGTAAAGTGACTAGAGTTGACTAGTGTTTCTAGTGGTTCCCTCATACCTTGTATTCGCATTAACAATAAAATCATGGGACAGGTTTCGGTTTTTCAAATTTCCCTTTCGTTACATCGGAGTATTCAGATAAGAAAAACTCCGGTGGAGTTTTGAAACCGTGTACAAAGTAAGTGCAGTGAGTTAGTGAAATATCACTTTGCATTTTTGCTCATTACTTGGCCATGCAATGTCCATTTGACTTGAAATGTTCACACAATACCCTGTGGACATATGTGATAGCAACAATATACATTGCAGCAACCATTCATCACTTGTTGCACATGTCAACAAAGTTACTAAATTATATCCCTTTAATGTTGAAACACCCCCCTGGTCATATATATAAATGGATGCCTGATCCGACAGAGAGAAACGTGATTTAGTCCGTTCGTTTCCGTTCACACGCGTTTCTTGTCCGTTCCTTGTCTAGCTGACTGCCTTGGAGTTGTTCGAAATTATGGTTCCTCCCGCATCGCGCGTTCCTTCTCGGCCCCTGCACGTGTATAGCAATGCTAAATAAAACTGAAAGTGCAACATTTTTTTGGCACTCTGTTTTTGAAAACGCATTTTTTGATGATGAAAACGTAACGCTATGGCAACCATTTACCACTCACATTGTGTGTAAGAAATTACGCATCCATTACCGTTTGAATGATCAAAATTGGTGAAATATGACAAAATGCTAGGGGTTACTTACTTGTTGTGAGTAGTGTATACGTGTGTTTGTTTTAATTTATATTTAAATGCATGAATAATTAATAACTATTTTACTGTTACCGTGACGGGTACAGAAGAAATATAATGATGTTCACAGAACCATTTAGTGGAGTCAGCAATAAAGAGATTTGAATTCATTATTAATATTATCATCATCATCATCATCATCATCACCACCATCATTAAACCGAACCCTCGTTGACTTTCAAATTGGCAAAATTTGGTATGTTTGTGAAGGAAATGTTACTTTTTCTAAGGATATTAACTTAATCCGCGATATAGATGTTGAAATTTGACTGAAAACGTCTTCGAAAATGGGGTAAAAGAGAGCCGTATCGGAGACTGAAATTCGCTCAACGATCGGCCTGAAAATCGTGACGTCACAGGTTGAACGGGCCCGGCCGATCAGGTGATCAAGCAAAGCGACGCGCGTGCATTGAGTATGTACTGCATGTGTTGTGTATTGCTTTTTGATAACGTACGATCGCGCTGGACAGTTTTATTTCGAGGAAAATGGAGTAAATACTCTCGAACTGAGTTTCGCAGTGGATTTTTCCGAAGAAGATGAAGAAGAGGACAGGAATGATTCATCAGACAGCGACAGTGATGACGGGGATTTGGTAGATTTTTGGCGCGAGTTCACTATTGTACCCGCACTCCGGTGTCGGCACGCTACGCCGCTAGCTGGCCGTGACGCGCTCGTGAAGAGTACCATACGAAACACAAATGTAACGTACCCAAAAGCAACTAAATCTTCGACAATTGCTCAAATAATGGTCATGATTTCAAAGTAGTTACACACACACACAAAAAAAAAGATGTTTGTCCTACCCACGCTGTTTCATTTCGAACACTTCCGGTGGCGTAAAAATGAGAATTACGATCTATCCTGATGTTAACATTAAAAGGATCAGGTAACTTTGTTGACATGTACAAAAAGTGATAAATGGTTAATGCAATGTATACTGTTGCTATCTCATATGTCTACAGGGTAAATTTGAAAAACCGAAACCTGTCCCATGATTTTATTGTTGATACGAATACAACAAGGTCTGAGGGAACTGCTAGAATTAAAACTTTATTTTGAGGATTTTGACAATGTTACTAAATCCCTTTAATGTGCATATTTTTTATCCGAAAGTGCAATTCATAGAATAAAGAGATAGTAGAGTTCAGAGGGTGATTCATATCATGACAGCATGAACTAAACTGTTCTGGTCCATTAATTTTATTATTAATTTTTTTTTTTATAATTCCGTTTCGTTTTCTAAATCCTTGAGGTTTGGATGATGCGCAGAGCGATCCAAAATGCCATCAAAATAAAGCAGCGTGGGTAGTACAACAATGTACAAAAAGTGAATCGTGATTGGACCAAGCACAAGTTGCGTTTAGACCAATCAGCATTGAGTATCTGCAGAGTAACGTCCATTTCTATGAAGAGCTAGTTTATGTAGAAGTGTGCTGAGGGCCTTGGCTGGAAAAGGGTGTGACTAATACAAAACAGCGATAGAGTCACTTTTCGCCTGACTGTCAACACAGAAAGCACGACAAACATTTTTATCTCGCTCAACCAAGCAACCACAACTCAGACCATTATGGTAAGTTTAATAAATTGCTTCAAGTTTCAGTCATTAAAAATTAATTTTCAACAGTGCATTCGTTTAAAATGGATTAAACTAGTTATATAGAATATTTTGCCCTGATTATTTGTACCAAAAGCGTGACTGTTTGAAATAAGGAAGTACTAAGAAGAGCTAGAACTGATTTGTACAATTAATCAGACTATGACACTAACATCTTCTTTAGTTGTGTAATGGTACGTGCCGCTTGAAAGAACCTCGTTTCATGCCCGATTGCCGCTCTCAAGATACCCGATTTTCAAAATTTGCCGCTCCATAGACCACCGGAATGACTTGGCGAGGTAGTTGAGTAGCACCAAGTCCATTATTCTTCTTTTAGTCAGCTCCTTGGACAATCATTTGAGCCTTTTGAAGGGTTTCATTAGGTCTTTTATAGCTCCAAGTCTGTATTATTTTAGTTTTAGTCTGCTCCTTAGGCCTCTTAAAGGGAGAGATCCTCTTTGCAAGCCAAAATCCAAAGTTGCGAGGTTATTGTCTTATATGAAAGGAAATGTCATTTAATAGCATGCCTAAAAAAATTAGGGCTTGAAATCTCTTTTTCGTGGAGTTATAGACCTAAAACTTATTAAACTGAGGGACGTCGGATTAATAGGTACATACGTAATTTCGGCCGGTGAGTAAGTTCGTATACAGATTTCACGGAGTGCCAGATCGGTATGCATGACCCCTACGTGACCCGCGCTAGCTACGTGACCCGCGCATAAGTACTAATGTGTGAGCGTTTACCAAGCAAAATACCCAAACATCGCTTAAACTGACTACATGTAATTATATTCTTTATTTTTGAGATCTTTTTCCGTGACATACGTTAACAAATGTCGGCTTCACAATACCATTACCGGAATTAGTACTATATTGTTGTAATATTATGCTAAATCCGTTGAACTCCTTTATTGAACGATATATAGTTTAAATGGAGGGACGCATTCGTTTTACATTCGAAGAATCCAAATTAGAGGAATGTTCGCTCTGATTTTTGTGCGTGTTACATAATTGATCCCCATCCGTCAACTGAAAGTTGTTCAGACGCTTTGTAAAAGTGGACCTGTCCCTTTAAAGGGGTAGTTTAGTTTTGGTAGAGAGGGCGCTGCACATCACAATTCTTTGTGAGGTAATGAAAAACTGAGTGTCAAACCTGAGAGAACATACAATTTTAATGGCAGAATAAACTTTATTTGGTCAAAATCGACCCAGAAATGGCTGAAATGTAAATAAATATATCTGATCTTAAAATTATTTGGGGCCCAAATAATTAGATGATTTAAAAAAAAAAAAAAAAAATGCTTGCACTTTTTCAAAAATGTTCAAAAGCGTTTTTTAAATAGTTGTTGATGATCTCGCTATTAATCAATATATCAATAAAGCATCACATGCATAATTTTGTATGAAAATGGTTGAAACCAATGCCTTTTCAAAAAGCCCCCTCTTGTGTTTTAATGATAACAGGCTTTGTACTTTCGTTGTAATTTCGTATAGCTTTCGAGCATGGTGGAGTTAAAACTATTCGTTTATAATGTTACTGTGCAGGTTTTGGCTACTTAAGTTCAGCCTTACCAAAACTAAACTACCCCTTTAACTCCCGTTTCAGGGTTTTTGTAACTCCAAAGACCCTATATTGTGTTGCTTAAAGACCCCATTTTTTTAGTTCCTTTGGCACAAACCGTCAACAAAAATCGAGTACCGCCCCCGCCCCCCCCCCCCCCTCCTCTGGCGTAGGGTAATATCCAGAGAACGTGGGAGGGGGAGGGGCGTTTTTAAGTAAATTGTAAAATTGAAAATTAAGATTTAAACAAAATTAGGTCTCTATTTTAATTCATCATAATTTCATTGCTTGTGTTTATGTTCTTGTTCTTTTTCAGCCTATGCTTACCCCCTACGAAATCGAGGGTAAGCATTTTGATTTCTTGAAAATGATTACTATTAATATTATCATTATTATTATTATCATTATCATTATTGTTATTATAATTAGAAGTAGTAGAAGTAATAGTTATAGTATAATAGTTACATTAGTATGTTCATTTACCTTCGAATGTCCATAATTTACACTTAATCAATGTTCAATTAACTTCATAACATTTCTCTTCTTAAAAGTGACGTTTGAGACGGCATACCGATGTAATTGTCACATACTTCTAAATGATGTACAATAGTTTCATTGAAAATTTAAACTGTCTAAGCCACCTAGTAAGTATGGTACGCTAATATTTATGTAATTTGTATCACCTACTGCTCATTGACTTTGACTATTCAAGAGCGTTCCGCCACGCTTTTGAATTCAATGAATATGTATTACTATATAGTGTTCATCCCCATGCAGTGTTCAGGCAACAATTCAAGATTGCTGACACGAGCGGAGACGGATTCCTTTCGTGAGTATATGTTTTATTTGTTAAAATGTAATCAACCTTCCTTTGTCAATGCTGAATTCTGGTGCAGTAATTTGCACAGGTTCTCTACCCCCCCCCCCAAAAAAAAAAAAACTCCCTCCACACAAACGCACAGATGTATATGCCCTGTAAATTGTGTTAATTAGCGGTTGGTTCTAATTTATTGAATAATTGTGGGGCCTCATGCACATTTATTACAAATGGTTATAGATTTTGATCAAATAAAGTTTATTCTGCGATTATAATATTATGCTCTTTCAAAATTGACACTCAGTTTTTCATTATTATTTTGTAAATTGTGATAATCGGGCTTTTTAGAATACACAACGTTTATAGTGGTGAAGTGTGATGTCATCGATGATGTCATAAACACCTTTTTTATTATAATTTTCAAATTTGAACTTCATTTCAAGAATGAGTATAACAAATAATGTCTAAATACTGACAATTTATTGACTATGTTATGGATTGGCTGAGATATACCCATCCGAATGTTTTTTTTTTCCAAAAAGCAATGAGTGTTGTAGTGCACTAGGCCATAATTTTATGAACCAATGCACTATAACACTGATTGCCCATTGAAGTCAAATTAATTTGGATGGGCATATCTTTTGGTCAAACTGAATTTTCGTGACCAAAACCTGCACCATTACATTACAACATCGTATTACTTTATTTAAAGGGATAGTTGAGTTCTGGTAAACAGAGTACAGTTTGGGTAAAACTGAATTTTAGTAACCAAACCTGCACCATAACAATACAAACTAATGGTTGTAACTCCACCATGCTCGAAAGGAATACAAAATTACAAATGACTAAGTAAAAAGACTGTTATCATTCAAAAAGCGCTGTTCAACCTCAAGAGGTCATTGGTTTCAACCATTTGAAATCAAATATTGTGCATGTGTTAGTTTGTATAGTGATAAGACAAAGAGATAATCAACAACTATGACAAAACTTCATTTTTCACATGTTCAGAGCCGATGAGTTGAAGAAGATATTCATGATTGTCAACCCATATCTCGCCAATGACACGTACATCGCTAACCTCATCCGGTTCTGCGACGCGAACGGCGACAACCAGATTAGCTTCGAAGGTACGTTATTGAGTGCTGAATCATAACGCAACATGCAACAGGGGCGTAGGTAGGATTTGTCCAGTGGAAAGGGGGTGTGGTAAAAGGAGGAGGCTAACATTTCTGTAAGGGGGCACCGAGTTTGCGATCAATTTACTGTAAATCCGTTTGATAGTTTTGCATATATGTCCATTAGTAAAATAAACAATTAAATAACATTATTTTAGCTGGAGGTCATTATTTTTGTTCTGTGGTAAGGGGGGGGGGGGGGGGGGGGGGACAAAAATGTATCTGTGTTCGATGCCGATGCCCAGTAGCTTTGCCCCTGCGTCGCACCAGTGCTCAGGCAAGCCATGGTTTTGTGTCCGATCAGTTACTAAGGATTTGATCGTCAATATAAATTCCTGAATTATTGTCCTTAATGCTAATACATGTAGTTTATTGTACACCTTAACATAACTATTTACATTAGTCTACCCTTACATTTCATTTAATAAATTTATCCCCAAAGTTCAATAGGCAGACAAATATATTTTAAGGGATAGTTGAGTTTTGGTAGAGAGTCTTAGTCGAACTGAATTTACAAATTACATTACAAAATAATAGTTATAACTCCACCATGCTCAAGAGGAATTACAAAAGACTAAGTAAAAAGCCTGTTATCATTAAAAAAAAAAGCTGTTTGAACTAAAGAGGGTGCTTTCAAAAAACGCATTTGTTCAAACCATTTTCAATAAAATATCGTGCATGTGATGTTTTGTTGAAATAGTGACTAGATTGAAAGATAATCAACAACTATCTAAAACCTCTTTTGAAAGTTGTTAAAAAGAAGAAGCATTTTAAAATGAACTTTAGCGGCTGGTTCAAAATGATTGAAAACTTGTGGGGCTCCACATCTTTTACAAATAGTTATGTTTAAAGATATTTCAGCAGTTTCTAAACCGATTTTGATCAAATAAAGTTTGTTTTTGACCGTTTTTCATTATCCCACAAAGGATTATTTTTGTGTAGCGCCCTTTCTACCAAAACTCAATTATCCATTTAAAAACGAGTATTCCCTTTTAAAATGTTGTTGTTGTTTTGTCTTCTTTTCGTCTTCTCTACAGAGCTAATCAGGGGTGTAATGCGGATGTAAAGAAGACTTTCGTGGTCACGTGACAATGTAAATTACAGGTTTACATACTGTCCATGATCCTCATCGCAAAGTCAGCCAATCGCCATCTTTCACTACACCAAGTTCACCTACAGGTCAACTTTCTCCATGCTGCCTATCGCATTTCTTCTGATCTTGGAATGATTATTATTGTTATTAGGTTATACGTATATCACACGTATAACGTATTGATTTTGTCAAGATTTGTATTATTTATTCTTCTTCCCAATTTTCTCCGTCGCATATATCAAGATCAGATAAATAAATTTTCATGAATATTCACAAAATGATAAATAATGATTTAACTTAGATCTACAAACTTTTTCACTGACGTCACATCAATGTGACGTCATCAGGACGCCATTTTGTCAAATTTTAATAATCATCATATCTCAGTCTTGAAAAATCAATTAAAATTAAAATTTCGCATCAATATTTATCAGGTCAATCGTCATCTTTTAAGCTCATGCGCATGTGCTTACGCTCCGAGACGCACGCGTACGCGTCCGTCAAATGACAACAAATGTCAAAAATTGATCAAAACCCTAACCCGAGTAATTTTCTATATATTTCAGAGAATTTTAAGCATTTCAAACATTTCCGCGGGTGCGCGTCGGCGAGCGCGTTTTTGCGTGCGTAACACAAATAAACAAGAACAATTTCGTTTTTTCACATGTTTTGCAATTCTGATACATCCATAAACGCACCCTTTAAATTATAGTCAATGTTGACTCTTAATGACGGAGTACGCGCCCGTCAAATTCAAAATTACGCGCGCACGCAAATTGGCAAAATATGGTAAAAACATACCTTTTCTATTCGGCCATAACTTTATTGTTAGTCTATAAACCCCCAACTTGTTGTCAATATTCGAAAAGATTATGAGTTGTAGATACGGATTCATACCTCATTTATGACAAATAAATGTTTTGACGTCATCATAATTGAGAGTTAAAACTGAAATGAGAATTTTAACTGATTTTAATTGATTTTGAAGTGAATTACAGCTGACTTGCGACCATATCTTGCTTATTCTCCATCAATTTTCTCCCAAATTTCGATATGATGTAGTTGGGGTTATGCTCTAAAGGAAGTGTGGTCATTCCTATCCAACAATAGGAATTAAGGCACTATACTGTGTCTCTTTACAATTGTGATTAGTCTGCCTCGAGGATTTGCGAGCGCAAATGAATAGGAAACTTATCGTTTTTACACAGATTTTCCATCTCTGGTACATTCTTCAACAAACTCCATCAATTTGAGTCATTGTTGACTCATAATAACAAGGAACGCGCTCGTCAAAGTCAGAATTACGCGCGCACGCATATTGGCAAAATATGGTAAAATCCTACTTTTTTTATTTGGCCATAACGTGTTTTAAAGTCCATAAAACTCCAAATTGTATACAATATTCAGAAAGATTATGAGGTGTAGATATGAAATCATACCTCATTTAGGCCAAGTAAATGTTGTGACATCGTAATATTGAGTGTTAAAGTTGAACATGCGAATTTGTAATCGATTAATCAACTACAGCGGACTTTTGACCATATCTCGCTTATTCTCCATCGATTATCTCCCATATTTCGATATGTTGTACCTGAGGTTATGTTCTAAAAGTAATTAGGTCTCAACTATCCAACAATAGGAATGTAAGAACTATATATAGTGTGTCTCTATATTAGTCTGCCGCGCATCAACATTATATATTGTATCGACAAATGCAGATTGCAATTTTGTACTTGAATCATATTTCTTTCAATCTATTATTTTGTAAATCATCCTTTTAGTTGTATTATAAAAAACGATACGTATAACCTTAATTCGTCTCAGTGACGAATTCAACATCTAGCATGAATAGATTCTAAAAAAGCACCCATTAATTTATTGTAAATGAGAAAATACGAGTGATGTTTAATTTGTGTATCCAAGACCTTCTCAATTGTGATGTAAGTTTCTACTAAAAAGGCGATTTCTGAATATTAAACAAAAGTGATTCGAATGTCGTTTTTATTTGTTTATTTTATTTTTGTCTTTCTTTGTCTAATATTAGTATTGTTGTGTAATAGGTGTGTGCTGTTTCTGTTTAATAAATAATGAGAGAGAATTTATACTTGGTATAATTTACGATTTTTATCATTCCACTGTCGCACCTTCCGAACGCTCACTGCTTTAGTGAGCGCTTGAAAGGGTTGACAGTGGGATGATCATAATCAAAAGCATCAATATAGTCACATTTCGATGATGATGGTGATGGTGGTAGCGGTGGTGCTGATGATCATGGTGGTGGTGGTAGTGATGACGATGTTGATGATGATGATGATGATGATGATGATGATGATGATAATGATGACGATGATGATGATGACGATGTTGATGGTGATGACTATAATGATAATGGTGATGAATGATGGGCATGGTGGTGTTAATGATGGTGGTGATGATGACTATCATGATAATGGTGATGGATGATGGTGGTGGTGTTAATGATGGCGGTAATGATGATGACGACTATCATGATAATGGTGATGAATGGTGGTGGTGGTGGTGATGACGATGATGATGACTATCATGATAATGATGATGCATGATGGTGGTAGTGTTAATGATGGTGGTGATGATGATGACGACGATGACGACTATCATGATAATGGTGATGAATGGTGGTGATGGTGTTAATGATGGTGGTGATGATGATGATGATGATGATGATGATGATGATGACGATGATGATGACTATCATGATAATGGTGATGAATGATGGTGGTGGTGTTAATGGTGGTGATGATGATGATGATGATGATGATGATAATATTATTAATGAAGTCAAACCTCTTTATTGCTGACTCCACTAAATGGTTGCGTGGACATCATTATATTTCTTCTGTACACGTCGCGGTAACAGCAAAATAGTTATTTATTATTCAGGCATTTAAACAAAAATACACAAATATAAATTAATACAAACACACGCATACACTACTCACAACAAGTAAGTACCCCCCTAGAATTCTGTCATATATCTCAAAAAGTATTTCACCGATTTTGATCATTCAAACGGTAATGGATGGTAAATGGTTGCCATAGCGTTACTTTTTTATCATCAAAAAATGCGTTTTCAAAAACAAGGGCGCCCCAACGTCAGGTTGTCACCAGGGCCGCTCGCGCGCAGCTAGATCAGGATAAAAAAGCGATAAACTAGACAAGAATCTTGTCTAGGGCAGGGGGTGCAACCCCCTGGAATTTTGAAAACGTCCATATTTGTGCAAAATGCACCTGAACTTCGAGCAAATCATGTCATATTCTAGAAATCATGGTCATTCGAGCAGTGTCATGTTACTTTTGGGCAGAACCGTCTTGTATTCGGGCAAAATCGAGATAAGGGGATTGTTGAGTTTGGGTATAGAGGTCGCTACACAAAATAATTCGTTTGAGAGATAATGAAAAACTGAGTCTCAAATTTGAAAGCGCATACATCTTAATTACAGAATAAACTTTATTTGATCAAAATCAATTTGGAAATGGCTGAACTCTCCATACACATTACCATTTGTAATGGTTGTGCATGGGGACCCACAATTATTCGATAATTTAAAACTAGCCCTTTAAAAAGATAAAGAAAAGAAATAGTTCTAATTACTATTTCAACAAAACATGTGTTACATTGATCCCCATCCGTCAACTGAAAGCTGTTCAGACGTGTTGTAAAAGTGGACCTGTCCCTTTAATGAAGCATGCGTCGATTTTAAATAGGCTTGAAATTGTGGCGTAAAAATGGTCACAATTTTCGCAAGACAAGGACGCACCATGAACCCGTTCTGAAATCCCCATTGACTTTGTACATAGGGTACCTGGTTCCAGTAAGCAACAGGTTAACTACCTGACGCATACGCATTTGTGACTGGGTATGGATTAAGCGCAACACCGGCCGGGACTTACCGATGTGTGCAATGCAATTACAATAATGTCCACCACACATTAGTGTGTAGGTGGACGGCCAAAAAGTATGCTACGAAACGGATTTCAAAGTTTCGACAATACGGAATAGTAAGTGTGTCAGTGTATATACTGCTTATGACACCAAATAAAAGATTCTTGAAATGTGTTAAAAATTAGTTTACGTTATTAAATAATTCCAATATCAGACAACTTATATTCAATTCATGTAATATAACAGTTATTTTGCATGTTTCGACTTTATTTTACGACAATATGAATACAAATCAGGATCGATATAGAAACCGATCCGATCACAATTACAACTCGGTCTCGGAATCGATCCCATTTGCCATCAACATGCGTATATTGTAGTGGTAATGATTTTCGCAAAACACGCACCATAATCTGTCTACGTGCATGCGCTTTGTTTTGGCCTTACAGTTATAGTGTTTGACTCCACCGTTTTGATGCAAAGTTATGTGTGTCTTTCATCTTCAGATATCCAACAGCACAACAAATGGACTGGAGGTTTTGGCAGTGGCAATTGTAAACGGATTCCATGTAGAACAGAATACGAAACTCCACGGAATTTTCAGGGCTTTGTAAGTTTAATTTATTCTTATTGAGATTTGTGTGTTTATGATCAAACTAATTCTACCAATTCTACATACAGAGTCTATTCCGGAGGCCAAGGAATGAAATTTTGCTTCTTACAAGTCTACCCTAATAATGAGGAATGACTCAATGAATTCTGTACCCAGGATTTTCCTCTTTTTTTGGGTGTGTTTCTGTGTTTTGGTGTGTGTGTGTGTGTTTTGTTTTTTCGGTTTGTTTGTTTTTTTGTCTGGGGGGGGGGGGGGGTGGGGGTGTAACATTACAAGAACAGGACCGAGACCGACTTTGATCTGATTTACAGAATGTAAATTCATGAATGTGTATTCACGATAGTATGTTTAGGTAAACTGTCCCTTTTGGAGGTCTGCATTAGTTTTGATCTGTCAGCAAAGACGTAGCGTGGTCGGACTGATTGGGGGGGGGGGGGGGGGGGGGGGGCACACCTTATGTATTTCTTTGTTTTTTTCAAAATACGTCCCCTTATGTTTTCTATTGTATGTTCAGAATTATTGGGGGGGGGGGGGGGGCACGTGCCCCCCCCCCCCCCCCCCCCCGTGCCCCCCTGTAGCTACGCCACTGTCTGTCAGTCACCATACATTTTAAATGGTTGTAAAAATGATTTATTTTTTTTCTCATATTTGTATTTGATTGCAGCTTTGATTGTTGAAATATCACCCACCGACACACACTGCATCCCAGATGAACGACAGCTGGGATCAAAGGGATACCCGATGACACACCAAGCTGCAACATAAACGTAAGCATTGTGCCAGCCTACAATAGAATGAAGAAAGGCAACCGCGCAGATAAACTAGACATGCACGAAGACGAGCGATACAAGTGCGAAGACGACAGAGACAACCATCAAGACGAGCAAAACGACCTCGAAGATGAACAAAGACGAGCTATGCAGCCACAAAGACCAGCGAGACAAGTGCCAAGGTAACAGAGACGACCAGCAAGACGACCACGAAGACAAGCGAAGATGAGCAAGACGACCATATTATTTGCATACCTTACAGAAGCGGTCTATTTGTAAGGACGAACTCCCTTAGATTTAGGGTTAGGGTTAGGGGATGGAATGTAAACCTTCAACCGATTAGTGAACGGTTCGTCAACAAATCTAGACATTTTCTTTCAGGTATCAGACCTGTCATTTATTGACATACTAAAATCATACTTTCTATAAAGGTTTGACAGAATGGCAAGAATAATATATATACATTTGCAAAAATAAATTATCAAAGTATGACTTACACTAATGGTACAAACTAAACTACAACTACACGCCTATACATTAAGTACATGAGTCAGTAACTAAATAACTAAACGAAAAAACTACAATAACAATAATTTTGTGTTTACTTATTAATTCAAGGCAAACTGATTATCACCTGATTATCGACGAGCCTGCACAGGGGAGACCCATTAACCCATACTTTATTAAACTTTTCAAGAGGCCATCGTTTAAAATCAGCCAAAATACGAAAGTCTATCTCATCTTTAATCCTTGAGATAAGCACGCTGTCTAGGATCTGGTCCTTCTCAAAAATAAACGCACATCTACGATTCCAAATTGCCTTTCGAGTGACAACATAAATAAACCAGAGACGTCCCCATACACTAACATTATTAACAGGGCATGGGACTCCATACATAAACAAATCTAGACATTTTCTTTCAGGTATCAGACCTGTCATTTATTGACATACTAATATCATACTTTCTATAAAGGTTTGACAGAATGGCAAGAATAATATAATTATATACATTTGCAAAAATAAATTATCAAAATATGACTTACACTAATGGTACAAACTAAACTACAACTACACGCCTATACATTAAGTACATGAGTCAGTAACTAAATAACTAAACCAAAAAACTACAATAACAATACTTTTGTGTTTACTTATTAATTCAAGGCAAACTGATTATCACCTGATTATCGACGAGCCTGCACAGGGGAGACCCATTAACCCATACTTTATTAAACTTTTCAAGAGGCCATCGTTTAAAATCAGCCGAAATACGAAAGTCTATCTCGTCTTTAATCCTTGAGATAAGCACGCTGTCTAGGATCTGGTCCTTCTCAAAAATAAACGCACATCTACGATTCCAAATTGCCTTTCGAGTGACAACATAAATAAACCAGAGACGTCCCCATACACTAACATTATTAACAGGACATGGGACTCCATACATAAATAACTTTTCGTCCAGAGGGACAATAGTACCAATTAATCTTGTTGTCACATCAAAAACCCAACACAGGACTTGATAAAGTGCTGGACACTTCCAAAATACATGCTCAATACTTTCAATCAGCGTGCAAAAGGGACATACCCCATTACTAATACCCCACCGGGATAGTTTTTCACGAGTGCACAAAGCTCCGTGTGTGGAGCGCCAACTAAACGACTTTAGAGCACTACATAATATTGGGTGACTTGTCATCGTCCAAATCGTAGGCCAGTCCCACGAGGGTTTGGCACTTACAACCTTTGGACAATGACCGATCGCCAGCAAGTTTACGATGTGGCCCAAACCGACGCGTTCCCCATCGAGGTTGCCGTCACCAGCCAGCAGACGTGTTGACACAATAATTGCCCACGCGTGCTGATAAGTAGCAGACATAACATGACAGTGCGGCACCAGGTTGGACCACATTCGTGGAACGAGGTTCCTCAACTTACAACCCATAAAGTATCGTATAAACATGAACTTATATAAACATTTTTCGTTTCCCATTATCTCAGGGAGGATATTATGTACAAACAGCGCCTTCATTTTAAAACACAGGTTATCTAAACCAAGACCCCCGTCTTTTACACTCAATTGAACAGTGTCCCTCGACACGAGTTCAGTCTTCTTTTGCCAAATAAACTTAAAGACAGCAGTTAAGACTTCCTTCAAATAAATGTCGCTCGGTATATATACCCGGGCAACATAATAAAACAATGAATAAATACATATATTAACTATCGCCACTCTTCCCATCAATGTCAAACTTCTATTCTCCCACATTTTTAGTTTTGCGATGGCTTTAGCACACAAAGATTTCCAAAAGGAACGAACACTATGTACAGTCCCAAAACAGATGCCATTAATATCAATCTTATCATCCACCCACACAATACCTCCCTTTAATTTTCTCCCCAGAAAGGCTCCCAGTTTCAAACCATGGGTCTTTCCAAAATTCAAGGAGGCTCCCGTAGCTTTTTCAAACATTTCAAAAGACTTAAAGAAATTCACAATATCAATCTGTGACGTTGCGACACAAGTTGCATCGTCTGCATATTGTAACAATTTAACAGATACCCCTCCCCCACCGGGAATGTGAAAACCCTTAATGTCCCGGTGAGTCATGATGTATCGGGCTAGGGGTTCTATAAACAAAACATATAATGCTGGTGATAATGGGCAACCTTGTCGGACGCCTCGTCGGACGCTGACCTCCTCACTTAATTGACCATTAACCAAAACTCGACTCGTTATATCGGTGTACAAAATCTCAACCCACGTAATAAATCTGTGTCCGAGGTTCAATTTTGACAACACTTTAAACATAAATTTCCAGTCTACCTTATCAAAGGCTTTGTGTTGATCGATCGAAATTAAAGCACAGGCATTACCTCTTAACTTTGAACAATCTACAATATCGCGTAACAAGCATAAATTATCATGAATAGATCTTCCAGGAACAGAACAAGTCTGATTAACATTAACAATATCATTCATTACCTTTGACAATCGTATCTGTAGAATCTTAGCAATAATCTTATAATCAACTGTTAACAGACTAATTGGGCGTCTGTTAGCAGGTTCAACTGGGTCTCCCTTTTTGGGTAACAATGTTATGACCGCCGTACGTTGTGTTTCCGATAACAATTTACTACAATATATTTCATTATATACACTTAACAAATCTTCACCTATTACATCAAAAAATTGAACATAATATTCTACTGGCAGACCGTCGATGCCTGGAGATTTGTTTTTTGGCATTAACGACAAGGCCTGTTTAATTTCCCCCAAATCAATTGGCTTACTCAACAAACTAGCTTTCTCTTCACTAATAACTTCAGAGAGAGAATCAATGAACATATTCTGGAGATGAGTATCAACCGACTTCTCCTCTGTATACAATTTAGTATAAAATTCATAAAACACATCAATAACTCCTTCCCCGGTGACAATGTCACCTTGGGCATTCTTAACCTCTTTAATGGTTCTAGATTCCATGTTAGTTCGCTCTTTTTTATAAAAATATCCTCCTGGCCTCTCTCCCTCCTCCAAGAATTTTTCTCTCGACCGAACAAATGCCCCCTTATTCTCCTCCCTAAGCAAATTCATAACAGCTTCTTTATTCCCCAAAATGCATGTCTTTTTATTATCCATTTAAAAACGAGTATTCCCTTTTAAAATGTTGTTGTTGTTTTGTCTTCTTTTCGTCTTCTCTACAGAGCTAATCAGGGGTGTAATGCGGATGTAAAGAAGACTTTCGTGGTCACGTGACAATGTAAATTACAGGTTTACATACTGTCCATGATCCTCATCGCAAAGTCAGCCAATCGCCATCTTTCACTACACCAAGTTCACCTACAGGTCAACTTTCTCCATGCTGCCTATCGCATTTCTTCTGATCTTGGAATGATTATTATTGTTATTAGGTTATACGTATATCACACGTATAACGTATTGATTTTGTCAAGATTTGTATTATTTATTCTTCTTCCCAATTTTCTCCGTCGCATATATCAAGATCAGATAAATAAATTTTCATGAATATTCACAAAATGATAAATAATGATTTAACTTAGATCTACAAACTTTTTCACTGACGTCACATCAATGTGACGTCATCAGGACGCCATTTTGTCAAATTTTAATAATCATCATATCTCAGTCTTGAAAAATCAATTAAAATTAAAATTTCGCATCAATATTTATCAGGTCAATCGTCATCTTTTAAGCTCATGCGCATGTGCTTACGCTCCGAGACGCACGCGTACGCGTCCGTCAAATGACAACAAATGTCAAAAATTGATCAAAACCCTAACCCGAGTAATTTTCTATATATTTCAGAGAATTTTAAGCATTTCAAACATTTCCGCGGGTGCGCGTCGGCGAGCGCGTTTTTGCGTGCGTAACACAAATAAACAAGAACAATTTCGTTTTTTCACATGTTTTGCAATTCTGATACATCCATAAACGCACCCTTTAAATTATAGTCAATGTTGACTCTTAATGACGGAGTACGCGCCCGTCAAATTCAAAATTACGCGCGCACGCAAATTGGCAAAATATGGTAAAAACATACCTTTTCTATTCGGCCATAACTTTATTGTTAGTCTATAAACCCCCAACTTGTTGTCAATATTCGAAAAGATTATGAGTTGTAGATACGGATTCATACCTCATTTATGACAAATAAATGTTTTGACGTCATCATAATTGAGAGTTAAAACTGAAATGAGAATTTTAACTGATTTTAATTGATTTTGAAGTGAATTACAGCTGACTTGCGACCATATCTTGCTTATTCTCCATCAATTTTCTCCCAAATTTCGATATGATGTAGTTGGGGTTATGCTCTAAAGGAAGTGTGGTCATTCCTATCCAACAATAGGAATTAAGGCACTATACTGTGTCTCTTTACAATTGTGATTAGTCTGCCTCGAGGATTTGCGAGCGCAAATGAATAGGAAACTTATCGTTTTTACACAGATTTTCCATCTCTGGTACATTCTTCAACAAACTCCATCAATTTGAGTCATTGTTGACTCATAATAACAAGGAACGCGCTCGTCAAAGTCAGAATTACGCGCGCACGCATATTGGCAAAATATGGTAAAATCCTACTTTTTTTATTTGGCCATAACGTGTTTTAAAGTCCATAAAACTCCAAATTGTATACAATATTCAGAAAGATTATGAGGTGTAGATATGAAATCATACCTCATTTAGGCCAAGTAAATGTTGTGACATCGTAATATTGAGTGTTAAAGTTGAACATGCGAATTTGTAATCGATTAATCAACTACAGCGGACTTTTGACCATATCTCGCTTATTCTCCATCGATTATCTCCCATATTTCGATATGTTGTACCTGAGGTTATGTTCTAAAAGTAATTAGGTCTCAACTATCCAACAATAGGAATGTAAGAACTATATATAGTGTGTCTCTATATTAGTCTGCCGCGCATCAACATTATATATTGTATCGACAAATGCAGATTGCAATTTTGTACTTGAATCATATTTCTTTCAATCTATTATTTTGTAAATCATCCTTTTAGTTGTATCATAAAAAACGATACGTATAACCTTAATTCGTCTCAGTGACGAATTCAACATCTAGCATGAATAGATTCTAAAAAAGCACCCATTAATTTATTGTAAATGAGAAAATACGAGTGATGTTTAATTTGTGTATCCAAGACCTTCTCAATTGTGATGTAAGTTTCTACTAAAAAGGCGATTTCTGAATATTAAACAAAAGTGATTCGAATGTCGTTTTTATTTGTTTATTTTATTTTTGTCTTTCTTTGTCTAATATTAGTATTGTTGTGTAATAGGTGTGTGCTGTTTCTGTTTAATAAATAATGAGAGAGAATTTATACTTGGTATAATTTACGATTTTTATCATTCCACTGTCGCACCTTCCGAACGCTCACTGCTTTAGTGAGCGCTTGAAAGGGTTGACAGTGGGATGATCATAATCAAAAGCATCAATATAGTCACATTTCGATGATGATGGTGATGGTGGTAGCGGTGGTGCTGATGATCATGGTGGTGGTGGTAGTGATGACGATGTTGATGATGATGATGATGATGATGATGATGATGATGATAATGATGACGATGATGATGATGACGATGTTGATGGTGATGACTATAATGATAATGGTGATGAATGATGGGCATGGTGGTGTTAATGATGGTGGTGATGATGACTATCATGATAATGGTGATGGATGATGGTGGTGGTGTTAATGATGGCGGTAATGATGATGACGACTATCATGATAATGGTGATGAATGGTGGTGGTGGTGGTGATGACGATGATGATGACTATCATGATAATGATGATGCATGATGGTGGTAGTGTTAATGATGGTGGTGATGATGATGACGACGATGACGACTATCATGATAATGGTGATGAATGGTGGTGATGGTGTTAATGATGGTGGTGATGATGATGATGATGATGATGATGATGATGATGACGATGATGATGACTATCATGATAATGGTGATGAATGATGGTGGTGGTGTTAATGGTGGTGATGATGATGATGATGATGATGATGATAATATTATTAATGAAGTCAAACCTCTTTATTGCTGACTCCACTAAATGGTTGCGTGGACATCATTATATTTCTTCTGTACACGTCGCGGTAACAGCAAAATAGTTATTTATTATTCAGGCATTTAAACAAAAATACACAAATATAAATTAATACAAACACACGCATACACTACTCACAACAAGTAAGTACCCCCCTAGAATTCTGTCATATATCTCAAAAAGTATTTCACCGATTTTGATCATTCAAACGGTAATGGATGGTAAATGGTTGCCATAGCGTTACTTTTTTATCATCAAAAAATGCGTTTTCAAAAACAAGGGCGCCCCAACGTCAGGTTGTCACCAGGGCCGCTCGCGCGCAGCTAGATCAGGATAAAAAAGCGATAAACTAGACAAGAATCTTGTCTAGGGCAGGGGGTGCAACCCCCTGGAATTTTGAAAACGTCCATATTTGTGCAAAATGCACCTGAACTTCGAGCAAATCATGTCATATTCTAGAAATCATGGTCATTCGAGCAGTGTCATGTTACTTTTGGGCAGAACCGTCTTGTATTCGGGCAAAATCGAGATAAGGGGATTGTTGAGTTTGGGTATAGAGGTCGCTACACAAAATAATTCGTTTGAGAGATAATGAAAAACTGAGTCTCAAATTTGAAAGCGCATACATCTTAATTACAGAATAAACTTTATTTGATCAAAATCAATTTGGAAATGGCTGAACTCTCCATACACATTACCATTTGTAATGGTTGTGCATGGGGACCCACAATTATTCGATAATTTAAAACTAGCCCTTTAAAAAGATAAAGAAAAGAAATAGTTCTAATTACTATTTCAACAAAACATGTGTTACATTGATCCCCATCCGTCAACTGAAAGCTGTTCAGACGTGTTGTAAAAGTGGACCTGTCCCTTTAATGAAGCATGCGTCGATTTTAAATAGGCTTGAAATTGTGGCGTAAAAATGGTCACAATTTTCGCAAGACAAGGACGCACCATGAACCCGTTCTGAAATCCCCATTGACTTTGTACATAGGGTACCTGGTTCCAGTAAGCAACAGGTTAACTACCTGACGCATACGCATTTGTGACTGGGTATGGATTAAGCGCAACACCGGCCGGGACTTACCGATGTGTGCAATGCAATTACAATAATGTCCACCACACATTAGTGTGTAGGTGGACGGCCAAAAAGTATGCTACGAAACGGATTTCAAAGTTTCGACAATACGGAATAGTAAGTGTGTCAGTGTATATACTGCTTATGACACCAAATAAAAGATTCTTGAAATGTGTTAAAAATTAGTTTACGTTATTAAATAATTCCAATATCAGACAACTTATATTCAATTCATGTAATATAACAGTTATTTTGCATGTTTCGACTTTATTTTACGACAATATGAATACAAATCAGGATCGATATAGAAACCGATCCGATCACAATTACAACTCGGTCTCGGAATCGATCCCATTTGCCATCAACATGCGTATATTGTAGTGGTAATGATTTTCGCAAAACACGCACCATAATCTGTCTACGTGCATGCGCATTTGTTTTGGCCTTACAGTTATAGTGTTTGACTCCACCGTTTTGATGCAAAGTTATGTGTGTCTTTCATCTTCAGATATCCAACAGCACAACAAATGGACTGGAGGTTTTGGCAGTGGCAATTGTAAACGGATTCCATGTAGAACAGAATACGAAACTCCACGGAATTTTCAGGGCTTTGTAAGTTTAATTTATTCTTATTGAGATTTGTGTGTTTATGATCAAACTAATTCTACCAATTCTACATACAGAGTCTATTCCGGAGGCCAAGGAATGAAATTTTGCTTCTTACAAGTCTACCCTAATAATGAGGAATGACTCAATGAATTCTGTACCCAGGATTTTCCTCTTTTTTTGGGTGTGTTTCTGTGTTTTGGTGTGTGTGTGTGTGTTTTGTTTTTTCGGTTTGTTTGTTTTTTTGTCTGGGGGGGGGGGGGGGGTGGGGGTGTAACATTACAAGAACAGGACCGAGACCGACTTTGATCTGATTTACAGAATGTAAATTCATGAATGTGTATTCACGATAGTATGTTTAGGTAAACTGTCCCTTTTGGAGGTCTGCATTAGTTTTGATCTGTCAGCAAAGACGTAGCGTGGTCGGACTGATTGGGGGGGGGGGGGGGGGGGGGGGCACACCTTATGTATTTCTTTGTTTTTTTCAAAATACGTCCCCTTATGTTTTCTATTGTATGTTCAGAATTATTGGGGGGGGGGGGGGGGCACGTGCCCCCCCCCCCCCCCCCGTGCCCCCCTGTAGCTACGCCACTGTCTGTCAGTCACCATACATTTTAAATGGTTGTAAAAATGATTTATTTTTTTTCTCATATTTGTATTTGATTGCAGCTTTGATTGTTGAAATATCACCCACCGACACACACTGCATCCCAGATGAACGACAGCTGGGATCAAAGGGATACCCGATGACACACCAAGCTGCAACATAAACGTAAGCATTGTGCCAGCCTACAATAGAATGAAGAAAGGCAACCGCGCAGATAAACTAGACATGCACGAAGACGAGCGATACAAGTGCGAAGACGACAGAGACAACCATCAAGACGAGCAAAACGACCTCGAAGATGAACAAAGACGAGCTATGCAGCCACAAAGACCAGCGAGACAAGTGCCAAGGTAACAGAGACGACCAGCAAGACGACCACGAAGACAAGCGAAGATGAGCAAGACGACCATATTATTTGCATACCTTACAGAAGCGGTCTATTTGTAAGGACGAACTCCCTTAGATTTAGGGTTAGGGTTAGGGGATGGAATGTAAACCTTCAACCGATTAGTGAACGGTTCGTCAACAAATCTAGACATTTTCTTTCAGGTATCAGACCTGTCATTTATTGACATACTAAAATCATACTTTCTATAAAGGTTTGACAGAATGGCAAGAATAATATATATACATTTGCAAAAATAAATTATCAAAGTATGACTTACACTAATGGTACAAACTAAACTACAACTACACGCCTATACATTAAGTACATGAGTCAGTAACTAAATAACTAAACGAAAAAACTACAATAACAATAATTTTGTGTTTACTTATTAATTCAAGGCAAACTGATTATCACCTGATTATCGACGAGCCTGCACAGGGGAGACCCATTAACCCATACTTTATTAAACTTTTCAAGAGGCCATCGTTTAAAATCAGCCAAAATACGAAAGTCTATCTCATCTTTAATCCTTGAGATAAGCACGCTGTCTAGGATCTGGTCCTTCTCAAAAATAAACGCACATCTACGATTCCAAATTGCCTTTCGAGTGACAACATAAATAAACCAGAGACGTCCCCATACACTAACATTATTAACAGGGCATGGGACTCCATACATAAACAAATCTAGACATTTTCTTTCAGGTATCAGACCTGTCATTTATTGACATACTAATATCATACTTTCTATAAAGGTTTGACAGAATGGCAAGAATAATATAATTATATACATTTGCAAAAATAAATTATCAAAATATGACTTACACTAATGGTACAAACTAAACTACAACTACACGCCTATACATTAAGTACATGAGTCAGTAACTAAATAACTAAACCAAAAAACTACAATAACAATACTTTTGTGTTTACTTATTAATTCAAGGCAAACTGATTATCACCTGATTATCGACGAGCCTGCACAGGGGAGACCCATTAACCCATACTTTATTAAACTTTTCAAGAGGCCATCGTTTAAAATCAGCCGAAATACGAAAGTCTATCTCGTCTTTAATCCTTGAGATAAGCACGCTGTCTAGGATCTGGTCCTTCTCAAAAATAAACGCACATCTACGATTCCAAATTGCCTTTCGAGTGACAACATAAATAAACCAGAGACGTCCCCATACACTAACATTATTAACAGGACATGGGACTCCATACATAAATAACTTTTCGTCCAGAGGGACAATAGTACCAATTAATCTTGTTGTCACATCAAAAACCCAACACAGGACTTGATAAAGTGCTGGACACTTCCAAAATACATGCTCAATACTTTCAATCAGCGTGCAAAAGGGACATACCCCATTACTAATACCCCACCGGGATAGTTTTTCACGAGTGCACAAAGCTCCGTGTGTGGAGCGCCAACTAAACGACTTTAGAGCACTACATAATATTGGGTGACTTGTCATCGTCCAAATCGTAGGCCAGTCCCACGAGGGTTTGGCACTTACAACCTTTGGACAATGACCGATCGCCAGCAAGTTTACGATGTGGCCCAAACCGACGCGTTCCCCATCGAGGTTGCCGTCACCAGCCAGCAGACGTGTTGACACAATAATTGCCCACGCGTGCTGATAAGTAGCAGACATAACATGACAGTGCGGCACCAGGTTGGACCACATTCGTGGAACGAGGTTCCTCAACTTACAACCCATAAAGTATCGTATAAACATGAACTTATATAAACATTTTTCGTTTCCCATTATCTCAGGGAGGATATTATGTACAAACAGCGCCTTCATTTTAAAACACAGGTTATCTAAACCAAGACCCCCGTCTTTTACACTCAATTGAACAGTGTCCCTCGACACGAGTTCAGTCTTCTTTTGCCAAATAAACTTAAAGACAGCAGTTAAGACTTCCTTCAAATAAATGTCGCTCGGTATATATACCCGGGCAACATAATAAAACAATGAATAAATACATATATTAACTATCGCCACTCTTCCCATCAATGTCAAACTTCTATTCTCCCACATTTTTAGTTTTGCGATGGCTTTAGCACACAAAGATTTCCAAAAGGAACGAACACTATGTACAGTCCCAAAACAGATGCCATTAATATCAATCTTATCATCCACCCACACAATACCTCCCTTTAATTTTCTCCCCAGAAAGGCTCCCAGTTTCAAACCATGGGTCTTTCCAAAATTCAAGGAGGCTCCCGTAGCTTTTTCAAACATTTCAAAAGACTTAAAGAAATTCACAATATCAATCTGTGACGTTGCGACACAAGTTGCATCGTCTGCATATTGTAACAATTTAACAGATACCCCTCCCCCACCGGGAATGTGAAAACCCTTAATGTCCCGGTGAGTCATGATGTATCGGGCTAGGGGTTCTATAAACAAAACATATAATGCTGGTGATAATGGGCAACCTTGTCGGACGCCTCGTCGGACGCTGACCTCCTCACTTAATTGACCATTAACCAAAACTCGACTCGTTATATCGGTGTACAAAATCTCAACCCACGTAATAAATCTGTGTCCGAGGTTCAATTTTGACAACACTTTAAACATAAATTTCCAGTCTACCTTATCAAAGGCTTTGTGTTGATCGATCGAAATTAAAGCACAGGCATTACCTCTTAACTTTGAACAATCTACAATATCGCGTAACAAGCATAAATTATCATGAATAGATCTTCCAGGAACAGAACAAGTCTGATTAACATTAACAATATCATTCATTACCTTTGACAATCGTATCTGTAGAATCTTAGCAATAATCTTATAATCAACTGTTAACAGACTAATTGGGCGTCTGTTAGCAGGTTCAACTGGGTCTCCCTTTTTGGGTAACAATGTTATGACCGCCGTACGTTGTGTTTCCGATAACAATTTACTACAATATATTTCATTATATACACTTAACAAATCTTCACCTATTACATCAAAAAATTGAACATAATATTCTACTGGCAGACCGTCGATGCCTGGAGATTTGTTTTTTGGCATTAACGACAAGGCCTGTTTAATTTCCCCCAAATCAATTGGCTTACTCAACAAACTAGCTTTCTCTTCACTAATAACTTCAGAGAGAGAATCAATGAACATATTCTGGAGATGAGTATCAACCGACTTCTCCTCTGTATACAATTTAGTATAAAATTCATAAAACACATCAATAACTCCTTCCCCGGTGACAATGTCACCTTGGGCATTCTTAACCTCTTTAATGGTTCTAGATTCCATGTTAGTTCGCTCTTTTTTATAAAAATATCCTCCTGGCCTCTCTCCCTCCTCCAAGAATTTTTCTCTCGACCGAACAAATGCCCCCTTATTCTCCTCCCTAAGCAAATTCATAACAGCTTCTTTATTCCCCAAAATGCATGTCTTTTGCAACTTTTCTATATGACGGCGTCTCTCCCTTGCACGGCGTACGCCATGCTTAATGGAGAGCTCTTTAATCCGTCCTTTAACATTTTCCCACCAATCTACTATAGTGTTAAAACCAAGTTTAAGCGTTTGCCACATCTTATAATAATATATAAAATCTTGAACAAACAAATCATCTTTACACATTAATACATTAAATTTCCAATAAGACTTATGCTGAATATTATTCTGATTAGGTATATAAAACGTAGCACTAACTGCATCATGATCTGACAAATGAAAGTTAATCTTTAAAACTTTAACAACCTCAAGCTCAATATTAACATATATTCTATCGATTCTAGAGCTTTGGCCTTTACTTGGGTGGGCCCAGGTATGACCACTACCAAATGAATTTTGTTTTTCCCAAACGTCTACCAAAGAATACGACTTTAAAAGGGCTCTTAACTCCTTCCGCCCAACGAAACCCATTGCATTAAGTGACGTGCCCGATCGATCTTCTGGAGATAATACACAGTTAAAATCTCCCCCTAATACCAAAGGTATATTTCCATGTGTGTACGTATAAATATTACTTAAGAAAGCAACACGTTCTCTCGGGTCACATGGGGCGTATATATTACAAATACGGATAGAGTAATTACTAAAAGAACATAATACTGAAAGGAAACGACCTCCGCTATCTTTTCGAACTTGTGAATAGGAACAGGGCAGCTTACTTGAAAAGGCAGTAACTACCCCAGCAGAGTGATTAGACGGTGCTGGTGAACAAAAGACAGGGCCTTTCCAACCCTTCTTAAAAGCGTCTAAATCTTTCCCTTGCAAGTATGTTTCTTGAAGCAAAACTACATCAAAATATAAAATATTTAACCAGGATATTAACTCCTTACACTTTTTTGAATCTCTCAGTCCTCGAACGTTCAAAGTGCATATTTTAAGATGGAATTATATAATATATGCATTATTCAGAGGGACAAATTAAAAACAAAGTTATGTTCGCAAGAAATATTCATCAAAAAAGTTTACATCACGTTTGTCCACAAAGTCAGGGTGTCTTGCCCCTATGTGGTTGGCCCACTCCTTCGGGGTGTTGCAACTGTTGTTGCACAGCTTTACTGGGCCTGGATACCTGGACACCGTGGCGAGTGGATGCTTTAAATTCATGTGCTCGAGGTAGTCCCCAAACACCTTAAAGGTGGCCCTGCACCTGGCCTCTGTGCACGAGAACCAGTCCTTTTCTCCGGTCAGGATGTTCGAGGCCGAGATCACCTCCTTTGCCGCCGACACCCGACCCTGCCTGGGTAGTGACTTGGAACGTCCAGTTGTTGGAGAGGAGGAACGCTTCTTTCCCCTCCTCACCTCCTTGAAACCGTCGGCGTCGTCCGCGACGTCAGCGTCATCCAATTAGTTGGTCATGACTTGATAATGAATGAGTGACGATAACTGTGTGACGTTGCTTATATATTTTCTTTGTGATAACAAACAGTATGTTATTAACACAAAATTACATTTTACACCCATTTATTTTTATACGCATCACCCATAATATGTTATATGTTACATTAAATATGTATTTGTAAAATTCTTTTTACAAGAAATTAATTTAAAAATACATTTTTTATAGCAATATGTTATAACAAAATGAAGAAAAGTGTGAGATTTGTTCGCAGTCATACGTTTGAAGCGTGTAATCGATTCAAACACTACACGATTTATAAACGCGGTACTGAATCGATTATAAAAGCTCCCCACCTCCCACCTCCGTGAGATTTAAAAAAGTGTTCATTTTTTGGTAATGGCTGGTTCAAAATTATTGAATTATTGTGGGACGCAACAAAATGAAAATGTGGTGAATGGAATTGACTTGAAATGGTTGTATTGAAAAAAATCTGATTAAAACACCATTGAAGCTGATACACGTATAAAAAAAAATTAACATTGACATAATACATGTACAGCACAGACATAAAATAAGTACGATAAAATATTATTGATACATAAAGTACTGTATAAGCATAAGGCCAAACAAACACAATTGCTGGATTAGAGTAACGGCAACTAAAAATTAGGGTAGGGAGGTAGGGATTTTTTGGGGGGCAGGATTCTCACAAATACACGAAAACACATAACACACACATAACACATATTAGCAATTTTGAAGATTTTTTTTTTTATTAAACAAATATTTAAAAATCTTTAAAAACCTTTAGGGTCGGCGGTTTTTTAGGGTCGGGCGGGTTACGCCAATCCAACAATTTATTTTTCATGGCCTAAGGGGCATCATATCATACAACTAAAACAGAAAATAAGGGCGATAAGTGGATTTTGTTGGTGATATTTCAGAAATTGAGTTATATTTTCCTGTACCTTGTACATGTACCAATTTTTCAAATAACATAGACCAATATTATCAAAGGGCGTTAACGGCTCTCTGTGATTTCGTTGAAAGTGAGAAGGGCGTTAAGCGCGCTCGGTCCCTGCGCGCATGCGCAAAGCAGGCGCGGTTCGCATGTTTGCTCGATATGCGAAACCGGTTTGTAGCGGTCCGGTGCGCCCTTATCACTTTTATAAAAATCCTCAAAAGCGCGTGATTCGTAAAACAGTTGGGTTGAAAGGATGCCATCTGTGGGCATCAAAGGGGTAGTTGCACATCACAACTTTTGTGTGAGGTAATGATAAAATGAGTGTCAAATTTGAGAGAACATGCAATTTTAATGGCAGAATAAACTTTATTTGGTCAAAATCGGTCCAGAAACGCATGAAATAGGCTAAAAATAAATATATCTGATGTTATCATTATTTGGGGCCCAAATAATTAGATGACTTTTTCCAAAAATTAAATAAATGTACACTTTTTTTCAAAAATCTTCGAAAGTGTGTTTTAAATAGATGTTGGTTATCTCTCTACTAAAACATGATTTAAATAGAACATTACATGCATTATTTTGTATGAAAATTGTTGAAAACAATGCCTTTTTAGAGAGCGCCCTCCGCGGACAAGGCAAATAGAGGACGCTAGTCATATTACGCGCGCTACGCACGAGACGCGCCGTCGGTACAAACTAATGGTATCTCCTTTTAGCTGCACGTCCGTTCTAGCCTAGTTGACTGTCATGGCGCGGCCCAATGCGGGCGGCTGAGTAATTTTTCCCCGGCCCTCTATATGTCTAGTCCGCGCAACTTTAACGCTGCATTTAGCACACATGTAGACAAGAATCTAGTCGAACTTACAGCTCTGTACGTCCCTCTCTATCCAAGAAATGTGCTTGCGTGTCGTTACATTTGAAAGACCTGACAAGAAAAATCACCTTATAAATATAACCATTCACTTTACATAAAATCGGAAAAGATATCGCTAGTGATATTCGTGTCTCGCAATGTGGTCAACAAGGAATATCTTTTCCAATATCTTTTCCGATATCTTTTCCGATACCATATCCGCAATGAGTAATATAATCACTTTAATGTTCAAACTTAAAGCAGGCTAAATAAGCATTTTTTATAATAAAAATCATATCTTTGCCCATTTTTCCAGACTTAAAAGAAAACAGGACACAAAAATCTACGTATGGGGACGTTTCGGTTTCAATAACAGCCCCGATACGAACGTTGGCATTTTTTGTTAATATCCGAAAATAAATAGAACAAATAAATCTATAAAAAAATCAGTCTTACCCATATGAGATGTCCATTTTGATTAATTCTGAAAAAAAAAAAAAAACATTACTGACTTCGAGCCAAATTTCCCGTGAAAACACGTTTCAAATGTGACAATAATTGCAACGGGCAATATCTATGTTTTTGTACAAAGAATTTTCGTCTCAGAAATTTGCGCATGCGCAATAGACCGCTTCTGTAATGTATGCACATAATATGCGTATGACGTAAGACTCCTAGGTCCGGCAAGCTAAGTTTGCCGGAGCTTGCCGGACCTAGTTACTATTGTTAAGCTTGGCAACGGGGTGTCTGACGTCATACGCATATTATTTGCATACATTACATAAGCGCAGACAGAGCCGACTCGACCCGATCCAACTGGTTTTCAGCCTGATTAACTCAGTATGTGCTGCCTCAGGACTTCGATTTTTTCAGTTAAACTCCAGTCGGAGGTCATTCCAGGCCGATTCAACATGTTATATCGGCTCCGACTGAGCGAAACTGACTCTAGCCCATAGAGTTATATATAGGTACTAGAGTGCGGACTCGCAATGGCTCGCGCGCAAAGGCTCTGTGAGCGCATGGAGCATAGTCCGCCATTATTATGTCGGGCAATTGCTGAGAGTCTCCGCACGCGCTGCACATGCCCTTCGCACTGACTGATGATACAAGTCGGTGTTTGGCCTTGATTTCGCAAGACACAACCTGAAAATTACAATGAAAAATTATAAACATATATATACATGTACTGCTCAGAGTCGAAATGTATAGAAACAACAAGAATAAAGGAAATACTCCGTGGAAAAAAAAATTTTCCACGGAGTATTTCATTTATTCTCGTTGTTTTATATACATATATAATGTGCATATATACCTCGCACAAAAAGTTCCGCAATCGAGGTTTGCACATTAATCACTTTTTTATTACGCTATTACCATTCATAAATCTGGTATCATTGGAAAGCGTGAATCCTCCTCTTTACAGTGATATAACATTTGCTATGAATATTTTATCATGGAATGTGCATTGCATCCAAATGTAGGGCAAAGTCAAAAGTGAAATGTTGCAAAATGCACTGAGTTTCTCAACAGAGTGCCTTCGTTGGCTTGAATGGGGATGAGGTAAGCCACGTTTTAATCTTCAAACAAAAGGAAGGCACACTGTTGACAAAATCAGTGCATTTTGCAACATTTCATTTTTTACTTTGCCCTACAGTCGGATGTAATGCACATTCCATGATGAAATACTCATAGCAAATGTTATATCAATGTAAAGGGGAGAATTCACGCTTTTTAATGATACCAAATTTATCAATGGTAATAACATAATAGAAAAGTTATTAATGCGCAAACCTCGATTGCGGAACTTTTTGTGCGTATAGTATATATAGATTTTTTATTTTTTTGTTGTTGGGGGGGGGGGGGGGGGTAATTGTTCTATACTATAAGTATTCTCTTTATTTTGTTCACTTGAAGCCATAGTGTCAAGCCTGGATTTATTACGCGATGGAACATGCCCTTCACTATTGTATTGTTATGGATTTATGTGTGTATGTGTGTGTAGGGCACCATGCTCTCTTGACAGAAAGTTTCAATTTAAAATTCAAAATAAGCTTTGTATTTTCCCACACATTCAACCATCCATTCAACCAACCATTCATGTATCCATCCTCCAAGCATGCCCCTCATCCATCAATCTATCAAATCATATCAGCACACTTTTTGTTCATTGCAGAAAATTTCCTAAATCAAATGTAGTCTTTTGCCCTTTCACAAAATCAGGTTCATGGACTCATTTCTAAAAGTAAAAAAAAAAATGAACATATTAAAAATCAAATACACTGTACAGTGGACTCTCGTTATAAAGACGGCGGATATAAGCAACAAAACCCGCTTTATATAACAAGGTAATTTGCTGGTCTCAACTCTTTATATTTTTTTTTTTTAGCCTGAATGAGAAACTTGATATGTGACCTTACACCACAAAACCACCGTTATGTCGCTGTAGTATTTTTTCTTTTATTAGCTAAAATAGTCAATTTTTTCAAAATATGAAAATTCAGATTTTTTAATTTCCTGATTAAGCATATCTTAATCTACCTTCTAGGAAATTTTGAGCATCAGAAATCATGTTTAAATATTAATTTTTCATTTAATAAATGTGATCTTATTACAGCCCATGAATAGGCACAGATCTTTTAAAACGGTCTGTTTCTCCCTTATTCTAAAAATCTATTAGTCATATTCCATATCTTTGGCATTCATTTTGAAAGGGTTTGCTTTGTCCAAATATGACAAATTATATACCATTTTAAAGGTAATGACGTCTATTTTAATGTTATATGAAAATCAGCAAAATCATTTTTACCTACTTATTGGTCGTTTTGTGGTGTAAGGTCACATATAACAAGTCAATTTTCTTGGTCCCAAGGACCTTGTTATAACAAGGTTCCACTGTACTTCAATCATTAAATTCAATAAATAATTGTAGATGTATGTTCAGACATTAATCTCCTCATAAAATATTAAAGGATTCTCAGACACAGCATTTCTCACATTTCAATATTGCTATAGGCCAATTCACGAATCACGATACAAAATTATTTATACTCATTTAAATAAACAGTCAGTCAATGAACATGTGATCTAAATGTAAATTTATTGATCTTAGAGAAATAACCCAATGGTTCCATAGATAAATTCAATTCAAACAAATTCAAATAAATAGTTCTGGTTAATTTCTCATAGTTTTGTCCATCATAATGGTGGTTTTAAATCAAAGAGCAGATGCTTTATACCTCGTATACATGTATAATATGTTAAATTTCTATTTTACCCTATCATAGACAAACTACTGGGATACAAGAACAGTCCCATTGAGAACGAAGACCACATTTAATGTATTGCTATGATGGAATAAATCTCTATTGTATCATCAAATCGGATACAGAAATGTCGTTATTTTTATTAAAATTCCGTGAAACTTCAAGTTTTGTATAGACAAAATAAAATATGAACATTTGGCTATTCTTTCCAATCTAAAAAGTTGCCAATTTGCACTAAAATGGTGATCTTCAATCTGTTCATATGTTGCCAATTTAGGATTCTCAGATTATTTTGGCTAAAATAACTCCTATGAGCGGTCGCAACATTTAACTGTGACAATTGAGGGCTAATTTTGGGGCAGTTTATTTTTCTCTTCATTCTGGAACAATTGCCCCCCCCCCCCCCCCATTATTAAAATTTGGGGGAAAATTTGTAGACGTCAATAAAAATGTGTCGGAGGTCACACCCCCCCCCCCCCCCCCCCCAAGAAGTTGCAAGGCATTTTGCCCTCCCTAAGCAAACACCCTGGCGCCGCCCCTGATTCCAGTAGACATGATGACAAGGAAAACAGATATTTATTGAATTTTGTGTGATGTTTGATTGAAACAGCAAGAAGATAACATCAGTATAGCACATACAAGAAAGTCTTGAATCTATTCCTATATTGAGCCATTTATATTACTAGTTGCTCTCACTTTTTGTGCATCTCTCAAATTGTGGGCACACTAAAATCACCAGGTTTGGGGATAACTTCCACAAGAGTTGTATGCATACAGTGAGAAAAGAAAACCTCTAGTTGGATGTACATGTATATAAGCAGGCTTTTTCCTGCAACATACAAAGTGTAGCTGGCTTTTCAGTTTTTAGAAAGAAAAAAGACAGCAACAATTACAAATCAATTCTTTGATATTAAAAAGAACAAAAAATTCAAAAATCCAAACATGCAGGTACCAACTAAATGCACACTAATCTACATAGAAATGTACAATTGACCCTTGACCTTTGACCTACATCTACACAGAATTTACAGACATGAACCTTGGTATATTATCAATATTCTTACCAGTCTAGACCATAATTGGACACCCCTGCCTGAATTTATAACTGCACATATACTACTGTATGCCATTCTCGCATACATGTACTGTATATATGTACACACATGTACATATTGCCACTTTTCTGAAACTTTAACCAAAACTTTAACCAAGTTTAAAAGATTATAAAATCAAAATTCCTGAATGAAACACAGAGCATGGGCCTCAAATCAAAGAGGACACTAAAACAGAGCCATAAAACAATGAGCATGCAACACTTTGACCCGAGATGTTGACTCTGAGTTGCTGTTTAGCATTCTGTAGCTGCTGACTTGTCATCTCAAGCTTTTCACCAAGTGAAACAGTAGAGAGGAATAGCTGTGTTCCTTTGTGACATCATACAGCTTTTTTGGGGGAGGCTGAGGACTACTTTCAGATGTACGGTGTTTTGGAGGAGGTCGCTTTCTGGTGTGGGACTGCTTATGAGATGGGTGTTCTGGAAAGATGGTGGGTACCGCTTGTGGAAGAAGATAGTGGTAGGTAACATCCTGTTCGTCCCTTGGGTGTATCCCTTCATGAGATTAAAGCAAAAATACAACATGAATAATTCATACCATTTGGAAATTTAGTTTTTCTTCCTGGTAAATGAATGTTAGACTCATGTACTTAGGCATTAGCAGAAAGTTCAGTTGTCATACATACATTACAAATGGAACCATAATCAAATTTTAACTCATTTGCATAATATAAACAATGACAAAATATTATGCGTGTCCTCTGGGTGTTGAAAATGCGCACAAAAAAACCTGCGCCTGTTTTCATCTATAGAGACTAAAGGATATTATTTAGTACTAGTTATACATTTTAAAAAGGTCTAAAAAGAAATATGCAAATGAGGTAAAAAAAAATATTTGCTCGGATGGTTCCGGCGCCAGTGATAGACCATATTGTGAAACCAGTCACCGGGACTACAAGAACTAAGTGCCAACGTTTCCTGCTACTCTTTTTAACACCCTTTTTTTTTGTATTTCAACTTCAATCCTTACCTCACTTACACTATAGGAAGAAAAAAAACAGATACTGATGTGGAATTAAACCTGCAGCCTATCATTTCAAGTCACCACTCTTAACTCACCGAGCTGTGCAAGATTTGCTGCAATGCCAAGGTCATTTTGGATTCATGTCCTTTGTTCATTGCACGGTACAAACTCAGACCGCATCATAATAATTCTCTCCAGTAGGAATTAGAGAGTATGCTCAACCGTGTCACAGAAATTACTGCCCCCCCCCCCCATGGCTAGCTTTAAATCATGATAATGCCGCTACTAAGTACTACTAGTACTACATCTGTAGATTCTATTTCTACATGTACATCTAGACTGAATGATGATATGGTAATATCATATGTAGTTCAATAATAAAATGCTTAAAAACAAAAATGAGAAGCTCACCTCTCATATAATCCTCTTTCAGGAAATGTTCACTGCAGAGAAAATGGTATTTCCCTGGTGTGAAGTCATCCCGGCTGATCTTCACGAGCCACTGTTTTAGCAATGCTGAATTGCCCAAGGGGTAGCCTAAAATTAAAAAAAGAGAAAGGCCAAAACAAATATAATATAATGGACACCTTTTTTTCAAGCTCATGAATATTACACTCAAAACCAATGGAACAACAAAGTTTACTCATCACAATGATAATGCGGAAACTTCTGTACTTTAAGTTAGATTCTTGTAAAATCCACCGCAGAATATTTAGGATTCATCTTCAAATGCCGGTTTGAAAATACCCTTGCCGTTTTGTGTCAAATTACGCGTCGGCAAAATTCAAGATCATTATTTGAACAATTGTTGACGATTTAGGTGATTTTTGGTACGTTAAAGTTAGGGTATTCTGTTTTCACCAAGCGCGAGTTACTTACCTTAGGGTACTCATCAAGCGCGAGTCACGAGTAGCTAGCCGCGTAGGGTGACGGCGCCGAAGTATGGGTACACTTGTGAACTAGCGCCACAAAGTCAAATATCTATATCTACTGACACTGTGACACTGACAGCTATATTATTGTTAATATTAAATTCAATAAACTTACTTAGTAAAGGAACTTACTTGTGAAAGATTATGCCACTTCCCTTCACGTATCTGTTCTTGCAACCGATACACGAAATCGGCATTTTGAAAGTCTGCTACGGTACTTGCTGGCTGTCCACGGTTGATGCGACTTTGCCCGACAAAACAATGGCGGCCGCTGCTCCACGTTATCACAGCGATTTGGCAGAGTCCGCACTCTAGTACAACTCTATGCTCTAGCCTGACTGAAAACCAGTCGGATCGGGGGCGAGTCGGCTCTGTTTGCGCCGGGCTTTAGGGTTAGGGGTTGGTATGTAAACCTTCACTCGATTAGTGAACGGTTTGTCAAAAAATCATGACCTGACAATTGGTCATGAAAATGATGAACTGATGAGTTACATCGAACCGAGTGAAGTTGATTATATATTTTCTTTGTGATAACAAACAGTAAGTTATTCACACAAAATGACATTTTTCACAGATTTTCATTTACATGCATCACCCATAACATGTTGTATGTTACTTAAAATATGTATTTGTAAAGTTATTTTGACAAGATATTAATTAAAACATATTTTTTTATAGCAATATGTTAACAAAATGAAGAAAAGTGTGAGATTTGTTCGCAGTCATACGTTTAAAGCGTGTAATCGATTCAAACACTACACGATTTATAAACGCGGTACTGAATCGATTATAAAAGCTCTCCACCCCCCACCTCCGTGAGATTTTTTAAAAGAGTGTTACATTTTTTGGTAATGGCTGGTTCAAAATTATTGAATTATTGTGGGACCCAACAATAATGAAACTGTGTTGTATGGAATTGACTTGAAATAGTTGTATTGAACAAAATCTGATTAAAACAGCTAAGAAGCTGATACATGTATAAACAAAAATGAACATTGACATAATACATGTACAGTATACAGATATACAAGAAAAAGGAACTATCGAAGTACGAGAAAATAGTATTGATACATAAAATATTGTATAAGCATAAGGGGCATCATGTGCATATTGTGGGCTATTCAACCAATTCCGTGACAAATATAGGTTTTCCCGCTCAATTTTGCACTTTTTTCAATCGAATTCATTTATTGTCATTCGAATTCGCGCGTTGTCGCATAATCGTTGGTATCGGTATTCCGAATCCGAATAAGGGCATGCGAATTCATGCATACGCACACGCTTTCGTGAATAGACACTGAAGTTCATTTATGGGCATTCGAATTCGCGAATGTGCAGCCAACTATCAACTGCCCTTTCGCGAATTCGAATGACCATTGATGAAAAAGTATGCACTTTATGCAAATTCGCTTGCTCCTGCGTGATTTTGAACGACTATTTACGAATTCGAATGCTGCTTTGGTACGGCGATCGCAAATCGCGCGAATTCGTTTGCTCCTATTATCAATTCGATTGACACAATCGCGAAATTGAGCGGGAAAACCTATAATATTGATACATAAACTACTGTATAAGCATAAGGCGCATCTTGTGGGCTATTCAACCAAGTCTGTGACAAAGCGGGCAATGTCAGGTGCGAATGACTGTTGATATGGTCCCGTTACCTCAGCAACAGTGGTCAGTAGTTGAATGAGCCAATCACAGAACTGGAATTTCGGAAATCACAGTTATCTTTTGATCCCGTGTGATATTTTGCTAGCTCCTGACTATTCTAAAATAGTAATGAATATGCGAATCATTTCTCATCAAAAACGAGTCTTTACCCTTTTCAATAATGTAAACATTTACCGAGACGCAAGCATTTATAATAAGTTATTTTACGATATAATTGCGTTGAAAATTTTTGCTTTTCGTGTCTTCTTTTCAACCTTAAAGGTAAAGACCAGTTTTGGAAACGCCCCCCTCTAAAAAAAAAAATGAAATGGAAGCTCTTATTACCAATAATGTAAAAGAATATAATTATACTAATATAGGATTATCCAAAATTATATATTGATCCCAATGAGACATATATCGCCAACGATGAATCGCCCATACGCTACGTGTATTAGTACCACGTGCAGTTCACGAGGCTCTTCGCTATACGGGCTTCTCTCGTCGTTGTCGATATCTCCCGCTGCGCTATCGGCACTTACGGATCTGAATTTGCGGTGGATTTATGAATTTCACAGGCGGATATTGATTTCTTCCGATATTTTTGTATTTAACGATGCTTAGGGTCGGATTTCACCACACAAGCCCTATTTCAATACATAATCAACAATACTGATCAATATAGATGTATTCGGCTACTTTCCCGAAACTGGTATTGGGCTTTAAAATTCACCCTGTTAAATGTGACAGCTTGATACCAAATAAATAATAATATGAAGTTTGGAATGTTAGTCGTTTAATAAATACTTTTTCTTTCTATAGATCATTCGATTTATCCTAGTTATTTCGATTTAAAACATTGGTGTTTTAGCTCAGTACGTAGGACAATGACACGTACAGGTCGGTCAACTAATTATACATTCTTCAATTCTGCCTCATTATCTTAACGTGTAACTTCCTATACCTCATGCCATTATGAATAGTGACCCCCTTTTCGTTTTATAAATAGCGGTCCTTCACGTATAGGAAGTAACACGTTATGAATAGTGGTCCTTATGACTGGCGGTCCTTATGACTAGCGGTCCTTATGACTACCGGTCCTTATGACTAGCGGTCCTTATGACTAGCGAGGTTACCCCGTGTACGAGACAGCAGTCATCCGAGTCTCGGTTTCAAACCCGGATCGGATGTGCTTTATAGAGCAAATCTTTGACTATTGTACCGGATATCCATTTAAGACAAACTAAATTAACATACAGGTTTTCCCGCTCAAGTTCGCTATTGTGACAATCAAATTGATATAAGGAGCAAACGAATTCGCGCGAATTGCGATCGCCGTGTCAAAGCAACATTCGAATTCATAAATAGTCGTTCAAAATCACGTCTGAGCGTCTGAATGTGTACAAAGAGCATACCTTTTTATCAATGGTCATTCAAAATGGCATGTAGTTCACGCTGGCGCTTCTGCACATTGGCGAATTCGAGTGCACGTAAATGAACTATTGCGTCTATTCACGAAACCGTATGCGTATGCATGACTGCATGAATTCGTTTTCACTTATTCGGAATTCGAAAGACCGATACCAACGATTACGCGGCAATTTGTGAATTTAAATGACCCTTAGAAAACAGTTTCAAATTGAGCGGGAAAAACCTACTGTATGTGTTATGCTAAACGATCCCATTAAAATAATGTGTGCTTTGAATCGATCTCAACATGTCCGTCTCGAATCGATCACAACACATAACCCACGTACTACCTTGTAAGAGTGTCATTACCAGACAAGTGCTTGTTGTTTGCTTTCACGAGACCAACAAACAAACAGCTTGTTTGCTCGAATTGTATGTCAGCAACACTATTAAAATATACACGAGTAATATGGTGTCAGAATCTGTTAACATTTATAAAAACACGTTACTAGAATGCGTGCTAACCATCAAGTAGAATTATGCTTTTTATATATATAAGTATGATTGATTACCTTCATCACATCTACACTGTAAATGGAGATAACCATTTACCTTACACTATAGTAATTTTGGACACACACGCCTATATGATGCGTGTGTGACAAATGTCAATTGAATGAAGGAATCCAGAAGTAGGGTATAGCCTTATGTGAACGATCTTCTTTAGCCCATGAGCGCTTGGAAAAAAATGCCCCCCAGGGAGTGGAGATGGTGCACAAAATGTGTGCTGGTTTGCATTGTATCCTATGACCGGGGGTAATATTATCATTGTAAAGCGCTTAGAGTTAGAGATGATTATCAATAATATTAGGCGCTATATAAATCGAAACATTATTAATTTTGTATACCTAGGTTTGCATTATGTCCCCGGTGGCGCCCCACGGCAGCCCCGTTTGCCCAAAACATAATGCGCCGTGAGAATTATTTTGACAAATTTGTCCTCTGTATTATATTCAAGTTTTGTTACGTCTAATTGCCATGTTTTCTCACGGTCTACCACGATATCCGTTACGTTTACACCATGTTCCTAGCGGCCACGGCAGCCCCGTTTGCCCAAAACATAATGCGCCGTGAGAATTATTTGACAAATTTGTCCTCTGTATTGTATTCAAGTTTTGTTAGGTCTTGCCAAGTTTTCTCACGGTCTATCACGTTGAATGAGCCAATCACAGAACTGGAATTTCGGAAATCAGTGATCTTTTGATCCCGTGTGATATTTTGCTAGCTCCTGACTATTCTAAAATAGTAATGAATATGCGATCATTTCTCATCAAAAAGGAGTCTTTACCCTTTCCAATAATGTAAACATTTACCGAGACGCAAGGATTTATAATAAGTTATTTTACGATATAATTGTGTTGAACAATTTTGCTTTTCGTATCTTCTATTCAACCTTAAAATTCACCCTGTTATATGTGAAAGGTTGATACGAAATAAATAATAATATGAACTTTGGAATGTTAGTCGTTTAAAAGGGATCCGCTCTTTCCACTAGTTTGAAACTACGCTGTATACTAGTAGACTAGTGATAGACTGGATCATCATTTGGTAAAGGTATACAATTGCACACCCCCCCCCCCCCCCCCCCCGGCATTTCAAAAGTATTTGGCCAATTCAGTTGAAATTCACACAAATTGATGATCTAATAATGATTGACAGGTGACACAAATTTCAAAGCAATCCGAAGACGGAAACTCACGATATCATCTTCGACAACCGATGTGACGAAAAGTAGTAGTTGGCTACGATCGTACAACCAATTTTGATCAATCACAAATAATCTTAACATGTGATCGATCGACTGTAAATTGTCTTCTTATTATTCGTTTTCCATTATTGTTTACTGTTTAAGCGAATTTAACCTAGTCGGCCGTATACTTTTGAAATGCCACCGGGGTGTGCAAATGTATACCTTTACCCATCATTTGAGAAAATCAGTCTGCCTTGTTCGATCACAACTTGTTGCTTCGAATCGATCACAACGTTTTAGTACCTACCTCTTGTAGGATTGAACGGTTCGTTCATTGATTATAAATTGAGTCGAATTAGGTATGACTGTGAAGGTAGGCTTGTACTTAACAAGCCTCGAGAAATTCCGATTTTTTGAATTTTTAAACATATTTTTAAATCGAAATTGAAATGAGAAAAATTCACCCTCCAAACCAGGCCCAAATTCACCCCGATCTCGCCGCTTAGGTCGATGACGTGTGGCGAGGGGGTGAATTCTCTGTTATATCACGGTATACATCAGTTTGCGTGCATTATTTTGTTTACAACGTCCATCGCTCGCTTGTTTTGCAACATCGGAAATGAAGAAACAAAAATCTAGAATTGCCCAATGTTAGTGTAAACAAAAGTAGATATTTTACCGTATGAGTGGTTATTTTCCCAAAATTGGAGATTTGTTTGACAAATTGAGAGACGCAAATTGAACATGCCTCGAAAAAAAGAAATGCCCGTCAGTTGAATGATACGAACACGCACTAATGTTTCAGCCGGCACTGCCCCGCGAGACAGGCTATGCTCTATAGCTATACCTATGAGCTAGCTGCACGCAAACTTCCATGTAATTGCACTTTTAAAATGCTCCGAAAAGGAACGAAAATGCAAGATTATTACGATCACACCTTTTCTAGACTATCTCTTATTTTACTTACATGTTTGTAGGTCTTTTAAAACAAAATACGAGAACAATTACCTTCAAAAACAGCACAAAAAATGCGCTGATAATAGTGCACTTTACGTGAGCTGCGAATTGAAGCGAGCTGCATACACTGTACTATATATATCCGCTATTATATTGTACTAGCAAATTACCCGTCACCAGATCTTTGAGTGAGATATGTTGAATGTTGTATTTTTGTAAATCTTTTGGTTTAGTAATGGATTCTAAAATTATTGTTAGTTAAATAAGTTATGAGAGCGTATCAGTGGTCAGCATTTCGTCAAGTTCAGCACCAGTCACTAAACATACGTATAGTATACAAATTCATAATACTGGGCAGCATCACTGACCTCTACTTAGTAGAGGTCAGTGGGCAGCATGCAGGCAGTGATCAAGGGGGGGGGGGGGGGGGGTATATAGTGTTAGTAAGTGAGGGGTGATGGGTACTGGACGTATTAGACAAAGTAATACAAATAGTGTTCAGTTTCGTCAACAACAACAAAACAGTAAACATGGTTAAGTAGTAGTAGCTGTAGAAGTATTATTGTTGTTAGTAGTAGTAGTAGATATAATAGTAGTAGCATCAGTAGTAGTATAGTAGTAGTAAAAAAAAAAAAAATTCTGTTTGGGGGGTGGGGGTTTGAACTCCCCCCCCCCCCCCCCCCCCCCATTTCAAATCTTAACTGGTCTCGAAACCACATTTTAGCAGTCTCGAGACCAAATTTAAGCGGTCTCAATACCAAATTTAAGCGGTCTCGACTGTCATTTTTCATGATCTCGGGCTCGAAAAATGCGAAAACCGTAGTCTCGGGCCTCAAAAATGTCAAAAAACCATTGTTTCAGCCTCGAAAATGTCGAAAAACCGTGATCCCGGCCTCGAAAATGTCGAAAAACCGTAACCTTGGCCTTGAAAATGTCGAAAATTGTTCGTCTCGGCCTCGAAAACTTAGAAAACCGTAGTCTCAGCCTCGAAAATGTCTCCAAACTGGTGTCTCGGACTCTAAAATGTTGACAAACTGTGATCCCGGCCTCGAAAATGTTGAAAAAACGTGATCTCGGCCTTGAAAATGTCGAAAATTGTTGGTCTCGGCTTTTAAATTTTTTTACGTTTCATGGTCTCGGACTCTAAAAGTGCGAAAACCGTAGTCTCGGCCTCGAAAATGTCGAAAAAACCGTGGTCTCGGCCTTGAAAATGTCGAAAAACCGTGATCCTGGCCTCGAAAATGTTGAAAAACCGTAACCTTGGCCTTGAAAATGTCGAAAATTGTTGGTCTCGGCCTCGAAAACTGAGAAAACCTTAGTCTCGGCCTCGAAAATGTCGTCAAACTGGTGTCTCGGACTCTAAAATGTTGACAAACTGTGATCCCGGCCTCGAAAATGTTGAAAAACCGTGATCTCGGCCTTGAAAATGTCGAAAATTGTTGGTCTCGGCTTTTAAATTTGTTTACGTTTCATGGTCTCGGCCTCGAAAAGTGCGAAAACCGTAGTCTCGGCCTCGAAAATGTCGAAAAACCGTGGTCTCGGCCTTGAAAATGTCGAAAAACTGTGATCCTGGCCTCGAAAATGTTGAAAAACCATGACCTCGGTTTTGAATATGTCAAAAATTGTTGGTCTCGGCCTCGAAAACTGAGAAAACTGTAGTCTCGGCCTCGCAAATGTCGACAAACTGGTGTCTCGGACTCAAAAATGTTGACAAACTGTGATCCCGGCCTCAAAAATGTTGAAAAACCGTGACCTCGGCCTTGAAAATGTCGAAAATTGTTGGTCTCGGCTTTTAAATTTGTGTACGCTTCATGGTCTCGGCTCGAAAAGTGCGAAAACCGTAGTCTTGGCCTCGAAATGTCGAAAAACCGTGGTCTGATCCTGGGTATGCCACTGCTTAAAGGGATAGTTGAGTATTGGTCAAACTTAACTTTAGTAACCAAAACCTGCACGATTACGATACAAACTAATAGTTATAACTTCACCATGCTCGAAAAGTATACACAATTACAAACGACAAAGTAAAACCCCTGTTATCATTCAAAAAGAGCCGTTACAACTCGAAGTGTCAAATTAACTCGGCGCGAAGCACTAGCGTTGTAGGTCCTAATACGGGACTGTATAGTGCAGTGTGCGGTAATACGGGACTGTAGTGCAGTCACTGTGTGCGGTAATACTATACAGTAGTACGTGTATACAGGGTGGCCCACAAATAATGGAACGGGGTACTTGCCATACTAAAGACTCATGATGCCCGCCATACTGCATCAGGTAACGATCAACCGTGCGCCATTGTGAGTGTGCGTTCAGCTGTGTATAGAGAAGAAGGGGTACTAACAATGGCGCACGCATTGAACGTTACTAGTTGCTATGACGGGCATCATGTGTCTTCATTATAGCAAGCACCCCGTTCCGTTATTTCTGGGCCACCCTGTATTATGTATCGCAACCATAGAAGTATGACTCCAACACTGCCGTTGACGCAACTCGCAAGCCCCATTCGCATTCGTTCGCCTTTCGTTCACAGTCGCGCTAACACACGGAGAGACTGGTCCATGAGGCGCATATATCACTGATTTTTTGCGGAATGGAAGGAAAAATCATAATCTTAATCCACCCGGTAGTTGGATCACATATTGGAGAGTAAATTACTGGCAAGTAACGTATCATATGTATAGTTTTAAGCACAATTAGCGTGCACACAAATATTTGGTTTCAGTCTTTTATTAGGAGAACATAGAACGCTAGTGCCTCGCACTAGCGGTTCTAAAAAGTGATACCCGGGCGTCAACCACTTTTATATGATATTTTGAAAGCAAATTTCACAACAATTAGAGCATTTGAATGGAAATTATTATTATTTCCCATGTTTTTTTCGATGATCTTTCATATGGAATTGAAATCAACCAAATCCGTTACAATCGATGTTGGGGGGGCACTTTGGAAATTACCAAAACTCAACTTGGCCTTTAAGTGCAAAAACAAATACGTATACACTTCGAGTAGACATTTACAAAAAGCATTTAAAATGCAAGTGAACAACATATTTCGGTAGCCCTTCACGAAAGGATCCCCTGGTTTTTTTTTCAAATTTTGAGAAATTTGTTTTTGTCTTATTAGGCGGAGGGCCAAAGTCGAAAAAGTGGCTTCCTTAAGGACTTAGGTTGCCAGATCTCCACAACAAGTTTAAACCAATTTTATTTGCAAGTATTTTTAATAAGACAAATTAATTCAGAGGTCTACCTCAAAAAATGTGTTGCGAACACCTCCAAATCCAAGATGGCGTCCAAAGAAGTAGCCGTTTTGACTTACTATAGATAACTGGCGAGATTTCCCAAACGACACCAACAATTAGCATGATTTTGCAACCATATTAAAGACAATAACATTTCCTATAATCTGATACCAAATTTCATGGGTTTCAGGATACGTAACACGGTCATTTTTAGTCCCAAACTCAAATTTTAGGCATTTTTTCCCCAAAATATGAAATTATTGATTTACATAATTCGGCATAAATCAATAATTGCATTAGGCGTTGAATTAGTACTTTTCAGAAAACTGCCCAGTTATATCAACAATACTCTGTGAAAATTTCAAGTGTGTCCCGTATCTGAACAAAAAGTTATGATAACTGGAAGTCAGCATTTGATATCGACAAATACAGCAATTTTGTACGATTTCGAATGCTATACAGGGTGCCCCAATAAATGTAATTCTTGTTTACGGACTTTATTCAAGAAATGCTCCTAAATAATGACATGTTGTTTATACCTGTTTTCAATAAAACCTTGAGTTTCCTTCTTTTATGTCATGAATATGCCGCCATCGGTTTGCAATACACGAAAATAGTGTATTGATAATTTCACTGCAATAATAAATCCATTATGCAAAGTGTATGAGCAATATTCGAATGAGAGGCGCGCGTCCTTCACAGTTGGACCGACCATATCTGGATAATTTTGTTTTTAAAATGATTATTATTCGGAACACCACAGTTAGCTAGACTTTTTCAGGGTTCGAAGAAAACTTTGAATAGGCTATTATGTTTATTGTACAATAACTTTTTGTACCACCTTGTACATTTGTAACCATAGTAACAACAACAATAGAAATACAATAAATCATATATCTGGCTACTACAAGCCGCATTATGCACGCTAATTTTCGCATGAACATGAAGGAAAACAAATCACATGTAAAATGACACCGTTAACCTGCTTATTTTAAGTTTTTAAAAGAAATATTTGGTGATTTGGTATATTTCTGTCCATAATCGGCTGTTGTTACCATGGTTACACGAGTACAGTGTAGTGCACAAAAAATAAACATTCGGCTTGCTGAGGCTTTTCGGTGGTGTACATATTGGTTTAGCAATTGAGTTTGTTTCGTTTTGATACTAAGTCAGCCAATTTGTATAGACCTTTATGGTCTCCAGATACATGTAATAAGATATGAAGGGCATGAACAGTGCGTGCCTTGCGATCACGATGGTGTTCGAATCTATATACGCTCTGCACATTATTATGTCCCGCGTATTATGTACTTCAGTAAAACACTTACTCAAGATAATGAACATGATCTTGACAATGTTTATGTTTCAAACACATCATGGGCACCCAGTATGATTCGAATCACAATATGCACAGCAGGCACGTCAGTATGCAGCTGACTGGAATGCTCCTTGTGGAGTGGAATTAAGTTCATTATTAGCGCTTGATTTATGATAAACATGATAAATGCAGTTAAATAAATACAAGACAGACACGAAATCTACGCGGATTGCAAATGATGGTGGAATATTCATCATATTACAGGAAATGGTGGTTTTGTTGATATTTCGTAACTGGAATTGAAGGGTATCCCGAGATTGACGCAATCATTTGGTATACAAATCCTATAATCAAGATTACACATTTTTGAGGACACCCTGTACAGCATGAGAAAATCATGCAAAACTACCCGTTTTTGTCGATATCAAATGCTGACTTCCAAGTACTAATAACTTTTTGTTCAGATACGGTACACACTTGAATTTTTCACAGAGTATTGTTGATATAATTGGACAATTTTCTGAAAAGTATTAATTCAACTGCTAATACAATTATTGATTTATGCATAATTATGTAAATCAATAATTTCATATTGTTGGGAAAAAAAGCCTAAAATTTGAGTTTTGGGCTAAAAATGACCGTGTTAACTATCTTGAACCCCATAGTGTTTGGTACAGATTATAGGAAATTATATTGTCTTTAATATGGTTGCAAAATAATGATGATTGAGGTGTCGGTTTGGGAAATCTCGCCAATTATATATAGCAAGACAAACAATTGTTTTGTTGGACGCCATCTTGGATTTGGAGTGTGTTCGCAACAAAAATGTTGAGGTAGACCTCTGAATTATGTTGTCTCATTAAAAATACTTGCAATTAAAATCGGTCTAAACTTGTTGTGGGAGATCTGGCAACTAAAGTCACTTTTTTCGACTTTGGCCTCCCGCCTATATATATCTCCATCACGCACCAACATCGGCATATACAACAAAAAAAAGCACGTTCTGATCATAATTAATTCAGTCATTCACTCATGCAGCACAGAAATGACTCCAGACATCACAAAAAGAACGATTTAATTGACTTTCCAGAGTTGGAAATTGACCACTCGTTTTGCAGTGTGTGAACTACCGGCGGACTACCAGGTACCGCACAACACACTACACGAAAATGTACTGTTGGGACTGCATGCACTCTCGTAGCGCGAGCAATCGCAGGTCCGATCGTAATCGACATTGTTGGGGATTTTCCCCGACATGACTCTTTAAAATAAAACAAATTTGACAGGGTATTTGGTGTTATATCTTATAAATGTATGATTAATCATATATTTAAGTTTCGGCTTTGCCAAGGGTGATAAATAATGAAATTTTCTACTTTTCTGAAGCTAAATTATTTTTGTTTTGTGGTGGGATCATGCCTATTTTTTAATATTTTCTCACATTATTTTGTTCGAATATTATATTATCAGGTAAAAATAGGTTATTCTTCTTTCATTTGGTATATTGAAATATTGAATTTTGGTAAGGTTTCAAGAGAGATACGGCAGTTTTTCCAAGGCACTTCAATAGCGGTCAACTCGTAAACAACTGAGGTGCTCCAGACGAAAGCTTATCGCAGACTCGAACGCTCCCCCGTCTGACCGGTAGTAATTTGTTCAATGTTTGAGGTATCACATTGGTTATAAAACGCACTACGGGTTTGTTTTTCGCACGCACATTTCGTAAGTAGAACCTGCATCGCGATTTTATTGCCCAGACGCAGCTTGAAAACTGCATTCTGGACACATCACTTTGGTTAGTAAACGCACCAAGGGTTTTTTTTCGCACGCACATTACGTCAGTATAGAAGCTGCATCGCGATTTTATTGCCCAAGACGCGGCTTGAAAACTGCATTTCTGGACACATTTTGGCGACGGAAAAATATTGGCGACAGACAAAAACACCGTCCTCTATTATAATATAGATGCATTGTCCACTTCACGGCATACGCGCACGGTCGATCGAGGGCTCTCTACGTATATCGAGTATGATTCAACTCGCAGACTAGGTGATTTATTTACCTATTTTTACTTTATTAGACACATTAATGAATAAAAGAATAACTTTACAACGAATATAAAACGTTGTTGTATTAGTTCAAACAGTTTAAACCACCATAATTGTATAGAAAATAGTTCAACAACCACGGAATCCCCGGTATAAAGGGGTATAATCCGGTGTATATATATATATATATGGTAGAAACCGAGGCTTCTGACTGGATAACCCCTCGCTCTACGTCAGTACAACACACCAGCTTCGGATCCCGCTCGTAGCTGATTGTGATTTTGAAGCAGCGTTTAGTATTTTCAATTTTTTTTTCGGATGTGCGAGTACTTGGACAGTGATATTTCATTTTCTGTATGATTTGAACTTTTGGAAAGATGAAACTTGGCTTATGTTGCTTTTTTTTGAATAAGCACTTTAATCAAATGCTTCTTTTTTTCTTTTACACAAGAAAAACAAAGCGCTTTAAAAAAATGATGTTTGTTGTTAAGCAGCACACACCGACATACAAAAGAGTAAATTGATATCGCTAAGAGACTTAGTAACATTGTCCGAATCCTCAAAATAGAATTTTAATTCTAGCGGTTCCCTCATACCTTGTTGTATTCGTATTAACAATTAAATCACGGGACAGCTTTCGGTTTTTCAAATTTACCTTTCTTTGCAAGGATATGTACGATTGAAGTATTCAGATAAGAAAACTCCGGGCGAGTTTTTCATCCCTGTACAAAGTGAATGCAGTTAGTGAATATCACCCAATATCACTTTGCATTTTCGCTCATAACTTGGCCATGCAATGTCATTTGACTTGAAATTTCCACACAATACCATGTGGACATATAGAGATAACAACACTATACACTGCATCAAACCCTTCATCACTTTTGCACATGTCTACAAAGTTACTAGATCCTTTAAAGGGACAGGGTTCACTTTTTACAAAACGTCTGAACAGCTTTCAGTTGACGGATGGGGGATCAATTGTAACACACAAAAAAAAATATCAGAGCGAACAGCCTCCAATTTTGATTCTACGAGTGAAAAACGAATGCGTCCCTCTATTTAAACTATATATCGGCCAATAAAGGAGTTCAAACTGATTAAGCATAATATTATACAATTTAGTACTAATTCTCGTAAGGTATTGCGAAGCCGACATTCGTTAACGTATGTCACGGAAAAAGATGTCAAAAGAGAAACAATTATAATTACATGTAGTCAGTTAAGCGATGTTTGGATATTTTGCTCGGTAAAACGCTCACACATTAGTATTTATGCGCGGGTCACGTAGCTACCGCGGGTCACGTAGGGGTCAGGCATACCGATCTGCCACTCCACGAAATCTATGTACGAACTTACTCACCGGCCGGAAAATACGTATGTGCCTATTTAACCGACGTGACTTTTTTTGATTCCGTTTTAGGTCTATAACTCCACGAAAAAGACAATTCAAGCCCAAATTTGTTCAGGCATGCTATTAAATGACATTTCCTGTCATATAAGACAATAACCTCGCAACTTTTGAATTTTGGCTTGCAAAAGTGGATCTCTCCCTTTAATGAATTCGATTGGAAAACAGTTTCAAATTGAGCGGGAAAACCTACTGTATATGTTATGCTAAACGATCCCATTACAATAATGTGTGCTTTGAATCGATCTCAACATGTCTGTCTTGAATCGATCACAACACATAACCCACGTACTACCTTGTAAGAGTGTCGTTATCAGACAAGTGCTTCTCGTTTGCTTTCACGAGACCAACAAACAAACAACTGGTGTTGCTTGAATTTTATGTCAGCAACACTATTAAAATATAAACGAGTAATATGGTGTCAGAATCTGTTAACATGTATAAAAACACGTTACTAGAATGCGTTGCTAACCATCAAGTAGAATCATGCTTTTTATATATATAAGTATGATTTGATTACCTTCATCACATCTACACTGTAAAATAAATGGTGCCTTACAAAATTTTGGCCACACACGCCTATTTGATACGTGTGTGACAAATGTCACTTGAATGAAGGAATCTAGAAGTAGGTACTCCTTGGTAATGCTAGGTTTACATCATGTCCCCGGTGGCGCGCGCCCCACGGCAGCCCCGTTTGCCCAAAACCAAATGCGCCGTGAGAATTTGACAAATTTGTCCTCTGTATTGTATTCAAGTTTTGTTAGGTCTAATTGCCAAGTTTTCTCACGGTCTATCACGGTCTACCACGATATCCGTGACGTTCCTAGCAGCCACGGCAGCCCCGTTTCAGACCACCGTGGAACAAACGGATGGACGTG